>CABFOW010003948.1:7949-33303 GCA_902141385.1 Timema californicum
CCCCCCCCTCATTATTATTTTCAACACACATATTGAAGAATCATCATAGACTCTACCATAAAATATGAGTGACTATCGACATTTTTATGAGGAATAAATTTAAATTTCAAAATAAAATATAGCCTATGTTACTCGCTGATAATGTAGCTTTATATTTGTGGAAGAATTTTTAAAATAGGTCCAGTAGTTTTTGAGTTTATCCATTAAAAAAAAACAAATCTTTCCTCTTTATAATATTAAGTATAGACTAGGTAATTAAGTTTATATTTTAAGCCTATGATCTAGACAGCCGGTGCTACTTTAACTACGATTAGCTGCTTAGCAGCGTTAAAATCTGCCCGAAGCTTTAGGAATAGGAGTAATGGGTGACAAAATTGTCGGGTCGTTTCAAAGACTGAGGTAGTCCTTGAAACGTGAGTATTGTCGCTATGGGTTTCACTGCGATCAGTCTCATTCGGACGATTAAAGCCTCTTATTCATTCATTCTTCCTAATAAAATGAAGTCATTATAGTGCGACGCACCTCACGGTTAGTTAGAAGCCTTTACTTGAGTTGAGTCTGTGATTTAATTTGCTTATATTTCAAACGCTACGCGTGTTTGGTCAAGCGTTAAGGCTGTTTCCTACCTGTGACGTCACGGCAAGTCGAGAGAGGATTTCCCGTTAGTGAATTATCTTTTACTTGCCGAATTTTAAAGATACGTATAACTTTGAAACAAAAACCACAAATTCTTAAATGATTATAAAAATAGTCATACAGTGTCACAACATTATTATTTTTATCCTTAAGTAGTTTTTGTAAGCAATTTTTTTTTATAAATCCCCTTCAACTTATGCTATTTGTCTTGGTCACAAAAAAAGGCCTGTAGTAATCTGTCTGCGAGTATGTTAACTAAAAACGTCAGTGGTAGCATGTGTCTATCTAGAATAGGAAACAAGAAAAAGGTAAAAATTAAAAAGCAATTCAATATTTTCATAGTAAGTGTGTAAACTTGTCAGAGGAAGAGGGAAAGGGTTATCAGCAAGCAGACAAGAACCCTCTCAAGGTGAAACTCTCATTTTCTTCCCTCTCTTTCTATGTTGTACATTGGCGTCCAAGTGTGATAGTGCTTGCACTGATTAAGTGCGTAAAGTTAAGGTGCAACCCACTTCGCAAAATAGCTTCGAAATCTCCAAATAGGCAACGTCATTAACTTACAAGTGCATCCCAACACACCAATGACACAATTTAAATATAAAAGTCGGCAGATGCTTTAATATATACTTAAGGATCTATGTACTTTTATTGCTGTTAGTTCACAAAGAAAGGTAATTAATGAATAAGGAAAATACTAATAATATAGGACTTTTTAAGATAATGCTGATTAATTTTTGGAAAAAAAAATAGCACCTGAACATGGGATATAAACCCCGAGATTACCGGGTTTACTCTGATACTTTGCCATCTGACTAACATGTACGACTCTATTATACTATAATATATAATCCAGTGTCATACCGTGGAATGTTGCCAGGCTAAACATAGCCTGTTAAAAGTATACCTGTGGAAAGTTATTCCGCTCTTTTTCCGCATTTGACCAATCATACATAAACCTCGCAATACATATCTAACATTTATACTATATTATTAATAAATGGCATGGCTTCACTTTCGTGTTAGACTGGCCTGCTGACGACCGGAAATATGAGGTTCAAATCCTGATCAGATATACTGAGGGTGTTTTTCCTAAATGATTTCCATCTTTCCTTCCACGCAATTGCAGGTATATTACTTCTATAATGATTCCTTCCTCATACATATCCCATTAAAGTAGTTATAATGTAGATTCTATTTGTACCACCTGAACCAGTAGTAAGGTGAGACAATAGAAATACAATTTTTACCTGGTGATCTTGAAAGTTCTTTAATAGGCTAATATTTATCATAGGCATTGCCTAGTTTTACTTGAAACTTTTTAAACGAAGAGAAAAAGTCCTGGTCAAGTTACGTGATGTCCATGACAGATATTTAAAAAAATGTTAAGATCCCTGTGTATCGATTTTTTTTTACCTCACTTCCATGTTCAGGTTATACGGATATATAGAAATTACTCTAATGAGGTAGGGATGAAAAAGGATGTGTTTTAGAGGCAATCTACCCGAATTTGTATAGAAGAGTGTGAAAACGCCCACAGTATATCTGACCGGGATTACAACCCCATATTCCTCTTCACCAGCAGGACAGTCTAAAGGTAAGGCGCCACAGCCACCGGACTGGACTTGACTTGACATGACTGGACTTTACTTGACATGACTGGACTAATGCGGATATGCGCCACAGCGAACAGACNCAACACAAAGAAAAATAAACACTAAATATAACTTTTTCCAAAGTCTTATTTTTTGAAATTAATAATATATCGATAGCCTTGTCATCCACACGTCACAATTAACTTGGTGAAATCAACGTTTAGGATTGCCTTGTGTGCCGGTGAAGACAAGCTACTTTGGCAGGGAAGGACAACTTCAAATAGTGATGAGAGACATTCAATTTTAAAAATGTATTTATAGGGGAAGATTACTCTAAATATTTTTTAGAGGCATCCAATTTTAAAAAATTTGCTGGAAGAGGCTCAATTAATGATCTTCTGGAAACATCAAATTTTAAAACAAATTCAAGGTAATGACCGTTAAAAATAGCTTGTAGAGGTATCCAATTTTCACAAATTTGTCGGGAGAAGACCACTTAAAATAGCTCATAGCTAAATATAATTTTTTAAATAATTAAGACGAGGGCCACTCCAAAATATCTTCTGGGAGTGTCCTATTATTAAAAAGTCGCTTAGGGTTCCCAGGCCCCAACCCCTTTAGCTATGTGGTCAAAAACCTTCAAACCCCCTCTTATTTGTTAAGCTAATTTACCCCCCTAGACAATTAAGGTTTCACCACCACTGACGTTTGAGCACCTGCCGGCCCCCCCCTGGAAGTGTTACTTTCAATGTGTTTACTTTAAGTTAATTATTATATTAATTTTCTGAGACACTCGTTTTGATCATCAAACTAAATTTTATTTCTTTAAAATATAGTAATTATTAAAATATTTGTTATTTTATTTAAGCTGTACATTACATTTAATTTTATTCAACAAGCTTTGATTTTTAAATACTTATTAAAAAACGTGAAAAAGATGTGGCACGCTGAATTAATTAAAAGTTCAGCTAGTACTTTTAAGGTGCACACTGGTAAGAAAAGTCTCATCATCCCTGCCTCAGATCATGCGACCACCGTGGCGGGTTGTTCAAAACTAAACAGAATGAGACTTATAGGCTATACTAAAGCAATGGTTGATTTATTTTAGCTCCACTTTGGGGTGAGAGTGTAGGTACTGAGTGAAATGGTCAGTATTTTCTTGCTGTTTTTTTTAGCAAGACTCTTTTTGGTTAAAATTAATTAAATAATTCTCAAGTTGAAAGATAGAGTTTAATTTTATTGACCTGGTGACCTCAACAGTAACTGTTGAATATTGGTCAAGGGTGTCCTAGAATTTAATGACAACTTTTTATCTTCATTTAAAAAGCTTAACACCGGCCGCAATGCTCATGACATATATTCAAGAACTGTTGATATCTCCATGTGAAGAAAATTAAACTTTATGTTCCTACCGGAGCAATATTTTATTTATTTTGGCCAAAAAAAATGGCTATAAAAACTGCAAAAACACTGATCTTTTCTGGAGTACCCTACACCACCTTAAGGTCACTCGATCATCAAAACTGTATTGCAAAATTTTAACAAGTGTATAATTATGAGCTATAAATATTGATTCAATTATTTCAAATCCTAACAGTTCATGAGTTATAAGGGGCCACCCCACCCGCCTCGGTGGCGTAGTTGGCTAACGCGCTAGTCGTGTTGAGCTTGACTGCTGAGGACGGGGAGATCTAGGTTCGAATCTCGGTCGGGTGAACTGGGGGTTGCTTTTCCCAAATGGCTTTCCACTCTCCCTCCACGCAACTCGGGTTCACTTACTCTAATTCAACCATCCCAATTCCTAATACAGTAGCGTAATTAGTACCTTAAGCGTTTAACCAGAACGGTTAGTAAGATGCGGTGCTAAATAATAATAATATAAGGGGTCAAACTTGCTATTTTTATGCTTTTCCCGTATCATTGTTAAGGAGTAAGTAATCTATGGGGATGAAATTTAGTACTAATAGCTAGACATGCATATGAGGTGTAAACAATGAAATATTAATAATAATAGTATATAAATATGTCATTCTGTACACCTTATATGCATGCACGGTTGTATTAAATTTCATCCCCCTACATTAATTACTTTACCTTAACAATGGTACGGGAAAAGCATAAAATAGCAAGTTTGACCCCTTAGAGCTCATGAACTGTTACGATTTTAAATTATTGAATAATATTTATAGCTCATAATTATACACTTGTTAAAATCTAGCAATAAAATTGGAATGATCGAATGATCTCGAGCTCTCTAATAATAATCCTTTTACTGATTATGTAGCTATGTCACATTTGAACCAGTGACGATATTTAGAGATGGCAGAAAAGAGAGTTTATCATGTAAACCAACTGTTCACTTCTTGTAAGTAGAGAGCAAAGACCTCTTAGCACATCACTACTATATAACACTTCACCTGGAAATGAAATCCAACATCACGGGGTCTTGCGTCGTCTAATTTAGGGAAGTGGATGCCGGTTGAAGAATGGAAAGGAAAAAAAACCCTCAATGCAGCTTCAAGACTACGGGGGAGAGGGGTTGTTTAAAACGGGTGGTAGAAAAAGAGGGGAGGTGGGCCTGAAGATCCTTCTCTCATCCCTTCCTCTATTTCTCTCTTACACATCTCATGCANGGTGAAAAGGGGGAAGGAAAGGAAGGTTGTATGGGGCTGAGAGAGATTCTTTTGTGCTGGCTTGAAAGACCGCAAGGGTGGACAGGCAGGGGGACAAGAGGAGGGTTACAACCCCTACGCTATATTTCCACCCCACGCCACTGCGACCGGGAATCATAAGGAGTGGAAAGAGGGGGTTGTAATGTCGTTCTTACAACCCGCGGGACATGAAGCATGCAATGCCCCTGTAGGATCTACACTCCAATTCTGATAGAAATAAACCTTTTTCTTACGACAGTTACGAAAATTACGTAAAGTGATTTTCAGCCGTCACTTTTATTTATTTGAGGCATTTAACGTGCACTTTCTGAACCATTTGATTATATCAGCAATTACCCCAAGACCACCGAGGTTGACGCCATCACCTTTGATGTATGATATTAATTTTGATGTATACCACACATACAATATTACTAGTAAGCCTACTATAGTAAAATGTTATCAATGTTTACAGCAAAAAGTTATGAATTTTCTAAAATGTTATTTACACTAGAATCCCACTATAATTATATGTATAATAATGTGCTTGATCAGGCTTCGGACTACAGCTCCCACACTTTTCAAAATATATCTCTCCAATTTCTAAAGGGTCCACACACACAGTCAGTTCGGACTCATCAATCCGATCTGATCAGCCCGAACTGCCGTGTGTATGCAAGGAAGGCCCACTAATCAGTCCGAAATGATGGACCGACGGTCTGATGACTTTCCATCAAACCAGTCTGCTGCCGAGTGACGTGGAGCAAACAATATTGTGTATAAGTCTCTTATGTTTATTTATACAATTATTTAGTGATAATTGAAGTACTATAATACATTTATATTGTGCATTTGTGCTATTGCCTGTGGGTTTTCAGTGGCATCCTGGTAGAATGACTTTATTTTGGAATTTATTGAGGCATATAGTGAGAGCATAAATGCTTCTGGAATGTATAAACTAAAGATTTATTATAATAATGTAAAGACAAAAACTGCCCTCGCTTCAATAGCCAATCCGTCACTCCCAATTTTCTTTTCTGTTGCCTTTTTTTGTTTACGCTTTCTAACAATAGGTGCAATTGCAGTACACAATGATTGATCCATATTAGAGATTAAAAAACAAACAAAAACACGCCCAGCACCAACCACCCTCTATTTCAGACTGACCGAGTTTATGCAAATCTTCAGTTCAATCCAAACTGGCGGATCGGACTGACCACTCCGATCTGTCAGTCCGGACTATACGTGTGTGGCCCTTAAGAAACTCTATAAATAATCTGCTAGCTCTCGACACCAGTGATAAAACTAGATAATAAAACTCATCAGATGTTTCATGTTTTAATAATATGTGATCTTACTAAAATATGAAAAATGTTGTGTTCACTATATTAGGGATACAAGACTAATAACCTAACTGGCACGATTACATTTTAAAAACCACACTAATGTGTTAAATTTGGCTTAGTCATTATTAGACCTACCACAAATTGGTTTCTTTCTTTAAGGCACTGATAATTGAAAATAGGAGCTTAGTTTAATTTTTGTTTTTAATATTATTGGAATTTAAAGTACACTTTCTAAATCAACTTATAATTAGTTATATTAACGAGACCTACATCAGTCAACGCTCACATGATCAAACGCGTTACTTTCGTGTTATTTTGGATTGCCGATGACTAGGAGATTGGGATTTGAATCTTAATCTGGCATTTATATACACACTTTTCAACTCTCCCTCCACGCTAATGCAGGTACATTTCTTTTGAAATGTTATATTCTTCATCAATATCTTTTAGCGGGTGACCTGGGGGTCTAGGGGTAAGGTGTCTTGACTTCTGTGCCAGGGGTCCGGTGTTCAATCCTCGGTCCCAGAATCTGATTACTAAACCCTTACTTCACCTCTGACAAGACGTGTATTAATCACATCTTGTGAATGTGGGGAGTGCCAGGCCTCCACCGTGGTTAGGATCCCACGTTAAACTGTAGGTCCTCCATTTAAGCTCACAATCACCCTGCCATTACACATTAGCGCAAGTGCGTATAACCCGAACGGGTAGTATGACGCGGTGCAAATAACAATAATAATAATAATATCTCCTAGCGATCGTACGAGATTTATGAACAGGTATGCAACACGTCTTGGTGTTCTGGTCGGTATTTTTGATAATTTGCTTATTTATCAATGTTGTCGAAATTTAATCTATATTATTAAAATGAAACCTGATCCCATGGCCGAACGGTCTGAGGCCATTGCAGTAGGCCTATACTAGACTGCCTATGATGGGGAGATCGGGGTTTGAATCCTAGTCAGGTGTACTGAAGGTGGTTTTGCCTAATTGTTTGTATATTCTGCCTACACGCAAATCCAGGTAAACTTCCTATACATTCAACCTTCTTAATGCCTAGCTCATTAGCGTAATTAGTGCATATGCTTATAACATGAACAGGTAGTAAGGAGTGGTGATAAAAGTAAACTAAAAAATCAAGTGTTTGTCTGTCGTGAACATTGCGTTATTATCTACCTAACGTAAAGGTCTGAAAGTTTCAAAATTAGTATCCTCTTTGAATGAAAATGTGCACCCTAAAGCAGGAATTTTTAAAGTCTGATTATAATTAATTTAAATTAATTAAAAACTGGGCCAGAAGCAAAAAGATCACGGGCAACGCAGCACTCAAAAGGCACTAACTAAATGCTACCTTCCCCGTACTGTACGATATTTAAACCAAACACATTTCTCCCGGGTAACACCAGGTACTTCAACTGGTAACTTAATACACGGACACACATGGATATTTATAGATAATTACTAAACATATAAAAAATTTACCGGTATTATGGTTTTCTCTCCCAATATGCATGCCCAGCTAATTTAATTCATGACATTCTTGACCTGTAGATACCTTGTTACTTATCATATAACCAATTAGGTCTGAACCGATGATTCACAAACTCACTCAAAATGTACAAGCCTGTATATAATAAAACTATATTTATATATACGAGTGTTTAAATTCTAAACATTAAAACTAAAATAATAGCCTTGATACACTCGATAGATTTAAATGACGTTTTTGATCCGATAATTTATCATCCGCCTCATTAGTCTCGCTGTCCAAAGCACCGGTTAACATCTTGGCTGGTTATATTGAGAACGGTTATCTACATATGATTTTCTCAGCTCCCTCCACGTTATTGTGGATGTATTTCATCTAGCTAACATCAAAATCCCTTTTTATTTTCATCGTATTTTACTACCAGTCTAGATTATACGCATATCTGTACTATTTGGATATCTATGAAAATAAGTAAAAGAGAATTTAGAGGAAACGTAGCAACAATTTGCTCGAAGGGCGAATGGGGAACCATTTATAGAAAATCATTTCACGCCCAGTCGTAATTCATACCCCTAACTCACCGTCACCAACAAATCAAACCAATCGAGTGTCACGTCTTAACGTTATAGATAGCCGGTGAGGTTCCTATATGCCTATATTAATCAGTACTTTGTATTAAAACGTAAATTATGCACTAAAAATATACAATTTGTTTTACATTTAGAACAAGTACACATGCGTATAGCCATAACTTAGACAGGGGGTAAGTAAGAAGTGAAGTTTAGGTAGCAGTCTTACCTTGACTGCTTCCGGTATGATCCTATCTTATAAGCTGGACCATAGTGTAATCAGTCAAGGAAAGCTTTAAGGGTAAATGGAGGCTACTTTAATCATTTGAAAATGTAACTGTAAACATATTATATTCAAAATTTAAATATATATAAAAAGTTAATCTATGTTCTTGATATAAATTATACTGATATATTTTATAAAAATTATTTTAGTTCTAAATAGGAGAGTACATGCAAAATAGTTAAAGTTATAAATAGCGTAAAGGGAAATGAGCGTGAAAATTCTAAATTAAACATATTGGGTCGTCTAACAATTAAAATTATGAATTTTAAATAAATATTATCAAAGATATATCCTGGAAAAAATCATATTTTATCTTTGTTTACTTCACAGATATAGCCTAGTTAATATAAATTAGTTTGTATATATTATTTAAATAAAATGTGTACTATAAATGTGATGTGAAAATTAAGTGATATTAAACCACTCAGTTACTAAACCCAAACTAAGGGCTAAAAAAGAAGCAAATATGGCCCAATTTGGTGGCCTCTTGGTCTAAGGTGCTAGTTATTATTATTATTATTACCGCGTCTTACTACCCGTTCGGGTTATACGCACTGACGCTAATGTGTAATGGTAGGGTGATTGTGAGAAGAAATGAAGGACCTACAGTTTAAAGTGAGATCCGAACCACGGTGGAGGCCTGGCATTCCCCACATTCACAAGCTGTGATTAATACACGTCTTGTCAGAGGTGAAGGAAGGGTTTGGTAATTCTAAGATGCTAGTCTTGCACTAAACTAGAACACCGATAATGGGGAGATCAAGGTTTGAATCTTGATCGTGTGTAATGTGGGTATTTTTTACTTTCTATTTCTATACGAAAATGTGGATACACTTTCTCTAAATTTGACCTTTCTAATCTTTTTTAAAAAAAAGCATAATTAGTAAAAAAACGTATAACCCGTGTTACCAAGAAGTCTTGAACTTCGGATAACTCAAGATAATTTCAAATATAACACTGCATTGATAAATTCTCACTTACGCATTATTTCCTTTTCTCTTTAGTATCATATTTTCTGGATATTTCCATAATTCCCTGTTTCTTTTAGTTCTCCATTTATTTCTTCTGTACCACTATCTTTATTTACATATGTTATGGTGTGCTGATAAAAACACTTTCATCTTTCTTGACATAGTAAAAATTATTTGCTATCTCTATTCTTATAATTTTTTGGAATATAAACAAAAGGGGAAAAAAGAAAAAAGAGAAGACTAGATTTTGTTTTAACAAGAAATGAAACAATAAGATAACTTAATACCTAAATATTATTATATAGGCCTAAAATAAAGAAATATCTTATAAAAACTCACAAAATATTATGTCTAAACGACTCGAACTCTATGGCCTTGTTGAAATAATAATTTGAGAGCAGGACTACAGAATTACCAGAATACCTAATGGATGGAAAGTAGACCTAGATGAGTTTGAACTTATACTACATTGGCCATTGGGATACAAGGTAAGACGTCGATCTTTATACATTTTTCAACTGAATGCTTCGTGGTAGTTTAACATCAAGATTTCATTATTCTTCAAGTCACCCATTGGTCCTGAGAGTTGAGAGTACTCGTCACCTTGACTGAGCTAGTAAAAATATACATTTTCTGTAGCTTAATAAACTACAGTGACGCCCAAATTAAACCACAAATACATTAAAGAGAATAACGTTTGGAAGGAGAGGGGGGAAATAATTACACCCGAAATAATAGTAAAATGTGGTGCTAATATATAAATACACAGGGGCATCAGAAACGCCTTCACAATCTCAAAAAGTTTGTAATTATATAGCAAGCCCTTTTGGTTGGCAGTTTATAGACTTAACGACCGGCGCGGAGATTCGATTTCCAATTATCTAAACAAGAGGATAAACGTCTAAACCATTTCCTCAGAAGGCTCCATCCATAGTGTTATCCCGGTTTGTTCCTAGAATTCATTGAGTACGTCAATAGTTGGTGACAGCATAATGCTCCCATAACCTATCATTACAAACCCCTCCCACCACTCCACCTCCTTTCGAAATCGTTATGAATCATAACGATGATAAAAACGAGGCTAGTCCGCGGTGACGATTCCCTCCACCCTACCGAAGTGACCAAGATATAGGGATAAAGGGGAATAGTGGGGGTAGGGCACGGAATTCGGATCATTTGCATTGCTTCGAACTTCCCCATCTCCAGGACAGACTCTGACCCCCCTCCCCCTACTCCCCTTCTTCTAAGCCCCCAACACACGCACACATGTACTTATGTATGTGTGTGTGGAGTTTCCACGCAGCATCAGCCCCGTTTGACAGGTCGGGCTACGGTACGTCAACCAACTCCTCCCCCCTTCCAAACCCTAAACCCCATCCCGCTTCACTATAAACTGAAAAGAGCCCCCCCCCCACCCCCCAAGCTTCCCCCTTTCGTTCCTTGCCCTACTACCCCCGGCATAGCACACCCCTTAGTTTCTGACCCCCCCTGCTGAGTTTCTGTAATTACGGACCCATTTCGAAAACCGCATGCAGCGCGCAAAACACACACAAACACACACGCTCCTGTGAACAGCCGGGCCTCTATTCAACTGCTGCCTGCTAGGTATGTGTGTGAGGCAAAGAGAGGGAGGAGGAGGAGGAATGAGGGACAGAGATATACTTATCCCCAAGTTTAATCATTTATTTTAAAGCGTCCTTTCTGATAGATTTGGTTGGTCATTAAAGCTAGAGAAAAAGGAATGCATCATTCTGTTTTTATTGTAGTATCTAATGGATATTGCATAAAATTTGACTATTCATATAATAATGTTTTCAACCATTTACTTTGATCACAGAACTGTGACTTTTATTGAATCGTTAGTTAAAATGAGTAATTACACATTCTCATTATTTAAAAAAATATAAAACTTAAAGTGTAAGATTTTTAATACGAAATGAACATGTTTACTCCTTCCACCTCTATTTTGGGGTTAGCCCTTTTTTTGTGTCAACTTCTTAAATAACGTTGGATATTTTGTATTATATAAAATGTTGCTCTTTATACAGCATACAATGTAGACCTATATTATAAAAAATGTACAATCTACTTGATTTTTTCTTTATATCCCAAGAAGTACTAGATCCAGTACAAGATGAAGAATGAGCTAAATGAATGTGAATAACAAAGGGTGATATCAAGGCTAATGTTACGGTCCCTGATATAGTAGGGCCGGAGTCGATTCCCGGCAGACTGCACTGAAAACGTACATTCAATTATGTTTTCCCATATTTTGATAAATATTTAACGCATTTACAACTTTTTTCCCCCTTCCACGTCCTGGATAGATTATTAGAACCACACTAATGGAATAAGGATGAGTAATGTAGATTTAGGAATAAATATACCCGCATTTTTGTGGAAGAATGGTAATGAAACCTCACGTCACCAGGCAAGGATCAGAACCCCAACATATCCATCACAGTAAAACCAAACCAGATGAATTTTATATTCAGTCCACGACTCCAAATGCCCATCGCAGCGGGAAAAAACAAAATACCGATGCAACATTAACAAACGTTCACTACATTTATTTTCCATGTGTCAAAATTGATACCTATTAATATTAAAAAACCACAGAATATCTTGTGAATACATATTTTATTCAATAACTATCTCAACCATCAAACATTTGCATAATTAGAGAGGGCCAACTAAAGCTAAATAACTTCATTCAACGGTAGTCATTAGTCTAAGGTATTAGAATCGCATTGCACTAGAATTCCGTCAATGGGAAGGTCAGGATTCTAATCCCCACCAAATACTGTTTTCCACGTGCTATTTTCACTCTGGTTTTACATTTCTCTCTAAATTCTAATTTGAGTACTTTCCTCCAAGCTAGGCTCCCCATCACTACCACATAGATTACTTACTTACTATTTATGGCATTAGGAATTCGAAAGTTCATTGCCAAACTCACAAAAGTACGCCACCTGTCCCTATCTTGAACTAGCTCTATCTAGTCCCCCTCATTACACGCCATCTCTTTCAGATCCATTCTAATGTTATCCTCGGTGACCTGGTGGTCTAGGGGTAAGGTGTCAGACTTCTGTGCTGGCGGCCAGAGTTCAATCCTCGGTCCCGGCACAGATTTATCTGATTACCAAACCCTTCCTTCACCTCTGACAANTCCCGGCACAGATTTATCTGATTACCAAACCCTTCCTTCACCTCTGACAATACATCTTGTGAATGTGGGGAATGCCAGACCTCCACCATGGTTCGGATTCCACGTTAAACTGTATGTCCTCCATTTCATCTCACAATCACCCTACCATTACACAGTAGCGTAAGTGCGTATAACCCGAACGGGTAGTAAGACGCGGTGCTAATAATAATGTTATCCTCTCATCTGCTTCTTGGTCTACCCAATGGTCTCTTCCCATTGAGTTTGCCATTCAATACCCTGAAAATTGTTCTAGATTCCTCCATTCTTGCTAAATGTCCTGCCCAACGTAATATACGAGACTTTATTATCATAACCATGTCTTGTGATGAGTACAGTGTATGTAACTCATATTTATGTAACCTACACTTCCCAGTATCATAATTACATTTAGGACTAGATTTCTTCCTAAGCACCTTATTTTCGTACACCCTACATTTGTTTTCATCATGTTTAACACCCACAAAGAACAACCAGTATAACTCTGGTTTTGTATATTCTTAATTTTACATTCCTTGACAGCATGCGAGATCTCAACTACTTATTGACCGAGTATTAAACCACTTAGATTAAGTTGTCAATTATTCGTAGTATGCTTAGATAAACGTACCATTAAAATAAGGTACAATAAATCTTAGACATATCCTGGGATCAAACCAGGGTTTCATAATTTAATAGCCCGATTATTCGGATGGTGATGGGTTTACCAATCCCCTCTACACGACGGGAATCTAAAATTATTTTCTTAAGTAAACGATCCGAGGAAAAACTCTTGAAAACCCGCATGGTGGTTTTTTTTCACCGCATCTTACTAACCGTTCGGGTTATACACTTATGCACTAATTACGCTAATGGTTTTAGGTATTAAGAAGGTTTTATTTAGAGAAGGTATACCCGCATTTGCGTGGAGGTAAAGTAGGAAACCATTTTGGACAAACCACCCTCAGTATACTCGAATGAGATTCAAACCTCGATACTCCCGTCACCGGCAGTCTAGTCTATTGTAAGAGTAGCGCCCAAGACCATGTGGCCACTAAAGTTGGCCACATCGGTGTTCGTACGGTCTAAGTCTTCACTCTATTAAGAAACTGGTTTTTCGATAACGAGAAGGTCGGGAATCAAATCTCGGCCGAGTATATTAAGGGCGATTTTAACTAAATAATTTCTTATTCTACTTCCACGTACATTCGGGTACATTTCCTCTAAATTATACTTTCCTCTTTCTAACACAGTAATGCAAATATGTGGATAGTCCGGATGGATAGTAGAGCGCGAAAACTCTTTAAATCATCCTTCAACAATGAACTCATGGACTAAGTTTCAGTACTGAATTCAGTACAAATCCACTACTAGGCCTACATTTTGTGTGTGTGACCCGCCTCGGTGGCGTAGTTGGCTAAACGCGCTAGTCGTGTTGAGCTTGACTGGCGAGGACGGGGAGATCGAGGTTCGAATCTCGGTTGGGTGAACTGGGGTAGGTTTTTCCTAAATGGTTTTCCACTCTCCCTCCACCCAAATGTGGGTTAACTTCCTCTAATTCAACCTTCCCAATTCCTAATCTATTAGAGTAATTAGTACAGAAAGCGTATAGCCCGAAATGGGTAGTAAAACGCAGTACTAAATAATAATAATAATAATAATAATAATAATAATAATAATAATAATACATTTTGTACAGTCAACTAAAATGTCAACATTAGGAAAACAAGTAGACCTAGTAAAACAAAATAATTTGTTTTGAAAAATGGTTTTAATTGAACTTATCTTATAGATAGCACATATTAATAGGCCAAATAAATGCTGCGACACAATCGTACAAGCTTCCTAATATAGTGTATTAAAGCTTGGAACAAAAATTTCTAAAAATATGTTTTTTGTAAGCCACCCTCAAATGATTTATATTGTTGAAGTAAAAATATACTCATATTTATCGAGAATAACTATTCCCATATAGGCCTACCAATTTTGAACTCACTCGACATTTTCGAAACATTTTAAATTTTTTTTCATTTGTCGTAAGTAAAATACCCTTAAATTAATTTATTTTATGAAAACTAAAAAACCATATTTATTATCTTAAAAAATAGTATCGAAATACCAAATTTGAACAAAATCATTAAACTTATTTTTAAACATTCTCTATTTCAAAAATTACAGTATGTCAACGGTAAACTACTATTATAATAATATATATAGCCTATATTACACATAGTAAAAAACTTAATAGATACCTATTATTAACCAAGTCGTTAAAGCTATTTAGAAAAATATTCAAACAAACAAAAAAATCATCAATAAACTACCTATAAACTAATTTTTCCTTGAAGAATCAATAAACAGTTTGTTTTTCATGTCAAACATTCCTCAGATACAGATTTTAAACAACATATTTGGATTATTTTCCAGAATCCCTCGTCAGTACTCTACCCTTAAATACAATCTTACCCCAAATACAAGTATACAGTGTTATTGGTTAAGTAAAACACTCCTTAGATATCAATTTTAAGCAAAATCATTTGAGCCATTTTGGAAAGATTTATAATTTAAAAAAAATTAGAATTAAATTACCCTTAATTTGAGGTCTGGAGTCAGAATCAAAATAATGTCCCGAGGTATTTGCTCTATAACATCTAATTATACAGTAAGAAAGAAATTCATCAAACCGTTTCAGATTCATTGCCAGAGAAAGATAGACTGACAGATAGACAGACAGACAGACAGAGAGAGAAACATACATGTGGACTAACAGTATTGTTAAATCCACTCTTTTGGGTTCGGACACACATAAAACGTAAAGATTCAACATAATCTTGCGGTCAAAAATCTTCATGATAACAAAACTTAAATAAAAAATAAAAAATAAAAAATCTGCAGGATTGTTTCGAAATCCATTATTCTATAACAGCTGCTATTATTATTAGTTATGCACAGAGGTTTCTCTACTTAATTAAGTACAAAAACACTTCCTACGTGTTTGGGGAATTGCTGCCACCAGAAGCTACATAAATATCATATCTGGCCTGGTAACACTGCACTGCAATGGCACATCGTGAAGTGTTGCCAGGCAAAGCAGAGCTTGTGTAAACTGTAGATGTGTGCTATATTCTCATCCACTAATACTAGTAGTCAACCATTTGACAAATCCCATGTAGACTCAGCCCTAAATACCTCGCGTGGGAATATATATCCGTTGATACCTGACAGGTAGAGTTTAAACTAACTCTGCTTACCCTAACAACACTCCAGGCCACGCCACTGGTTTGACTTGGATCACAACATGAGACCATTTCAATTCATACATGTTGTTTGCCGATACCAATAAGACGGAAGACAATGGAGGAGTATGTAGATCTCACAAGGGGGAGAGGAGGATGGAGGGGAAGTAATCTCCAGGCAAACAACTCACGGACAAATGCAAACATCTGTGAAGGAACAGTTGTCAACAAGCAGTCAGGGGCTGTCTCCCCATGACGTATTATAGACGGCCCGCAGAGGGGGGCGGCAACCAGCAAAGTTCATTCAAGAAATGACCCCAACCGGTTTTTTTTGTTTCATCCAAATTTTTGAAGAAGCAGTCGGAGAGAAAAGGGTGTGAAGGTGGGGAGATTTATTTTTATTATTCTTTGGGATCCTCGGATAATACCTAAAACTTAGGTAGTCAATACAGATAGAACCAGGCCTCTCATTGTGGTTCAGCTTTCTATTTTATTATTTAGCAAAAATGGAATTGATATAAATAAAATGTTATCATGTTCTAAAAATACAACAAAGTAAAAAAAAATATTGTTTTAAAATGAAACAATTATAAAAAGGTTCCCTGCGGTGCTTCGTACGTTTTCTGGGTTTGAGCGTAATCTTTTATCCAATATCCTGGTTGATCGGCTGTGAAATGGGCTAAACAGTGATTTTACGATTTCACTGACGTGTGGTTTAAAAATATCGGTGATTTATACCAGTGATTTTTCACTGTAATTCAGTGGCATATTCTGATAAAAATTAATAGGTATGCTGTACTCTAAGAGTTGCAACGGAGATTTGGGGGTCGAGGACCTTCAACCACCGTTGTCCAAGAAGGTCAAGGGATTATTTCAAGGGATATATTTGAAGATGTGTCCATATAGAACAGTGGTTCTCGAACATTTATTATTTTCCTTTAACTATATGCTATCTTAGGTAATTTTGAGCCCCCCTCCCATATTCCTTCCTTTTTAATTTATCCATAACGCTGATTACTATTCACTCAAAATGTAATAAAAGTAACTCCATGGTGTCAGCCCGCATTCAGGTTATACTTAACGAGTGGCTACCAAACGGTTTGGCGAATTAGTGCCAACTCTTGCGGATAGAGGGTGTCATGTGGTCAGCACAACGATGAATCCAGCCAGTAAGCTCGGCTTTCTATACCGGATCCACTACTACTTTATTCGAGTAGCTTCTTATTTATCCACCCTAGGCTAACTCTAACCCGTTCCAGACCCACTGCTTCCCAGATAATCTGGACGCGCCGGGAATCAAACCCGGGACCTTTGGGTCCGTAGCCAGAGCCTATGATCACTAGACCACAAAGGCGGTCCTCAAATTATTATGATATCTACATGATTAGAAATTTAAGTAAATATTAATGTCGGGGCTAAGAATGGTTATGGGCACATTTCTGAATGCATAAGAAAGACAGATCCTACTCAATTAGCCTAGTGTAATTAAAAGCGCACAGCAATACTCAAAGCAAACAATCATAATAAGAGTAAAATCAAGTGATACATCGATAAAGTGCCCATCAGATCTTGATGAGAGGGAATCAGGTGGATTGTCCAACTCACGTTGCAATTAAAATTATTTATTAAATCCTAACTTATCTCACACAATGCTGTTTGGAAACAAACGAGTCTCCCAACTTGAGAATTTATGCTCCAGAAGCTATTTAGATGCGTAAACTCTGACTAACAAAGGGGAGATTATTTAAGACTATTAGACTATCGCTACGTCATTGGTTTATTGCTAAGATATTTATACATATATTTTGCTGTAAGCAGTGGTGTACCCAAGGGAGAGAGGGGCAAACAGGGTATTTGACCCTCCCTCCCTCCTCTTTCCCCAACAACCACAAATATTGGTAATAGAAATTTAAATAATATTAAGTATAACTAAAATATTTAACCCGTTCCAGACCCACTGCTTCCCAGATAATCTGGACGCGCCGGGAATCAAACCCGGGACCTTTGGGTCCGTAGCCAGAGCCTATGATCACTAGACCACAAAGGCGGTCCTCAAATTATTATGATATCTACATGATTAGAAATTTAAGTAAATATTAATGTCGGGGCTAAGAATGGTTATGGGCACATTTCTGAATGCATAAGAAAGACAGATCCTACTCAATTAGCCTAGTGTAATTAAAAGCGCACAGCAATACTCAAAGCAAACAATCATAATAAGAGTAAAATCAAGTGATACATCGATAAAGTGCCCATCAGATCTTGATGAGAGGGAATCAGGTGGATTGTCCAACTCACGTTGCAATTAAAATTATTTATTAAATCCTAACTTATCTCACACAATGCTGTTTGGAAACAAACGAGTCTCCCAACTTGAGAATTTATGCTCCAGAAGCTATTTAGATGCGTAAACTCTGACTAACAAAGGGGAGATTATTTAAGACTATTAGACTATCGCTACGTCATTGGTTTATTGCTAAGATATTTATACATATATTTTGCTGTAAGCAGTGGTGTACCCAAGGGAGAGAGGGGCAAACAGGGTATTTGACCCTCCCTCCCTCCTCTTTCCCCAACAACCACAAATATTGGTAATAGAAATTTAAATAATATTAAGTATAACTAAAATATTTAGCATTGAAGATGTGTCAAATGTATATGCTACATTTTAAGACCAGGCTTCAGACTTAAACTTAATATTCAAAAGGTTTACCGCTACACACAAAATTAACAAATTGAAAAAAACATTTAAATAGTAGCTTCGATATCATTTGCATTATTTAAATCTTTTAATTACTATAGAACTAGTCCAAATGATTTATAAAATCATTTAATATATATGAATATTATCGGTATTTAAGGCTTAGGAGGCTGTGCAATCACAAACCCGCTCTCACCATCAAAAGGTCATGCATGCTAAAGCCTTGATTGAATGCCTCCCCCAAAGTAAATGTCTGGGTGCGCCACTGACTCAGTAAATTATGTGAACATAAATTTTATTTTACCTTTTCCTTCTAAATCATTTTGAAATGTTAAAATCACACTCCTGACTTTAGGGATTCTTTGATGTATAATTATATAAAATCACAATGATTAATAAGTCATTAATGTAAAACAAAAAATAAAATAACCTTATTAAAACTCCACGATCCTTTCTACTAAATAAAAACAAGAACTACCGTCAACTACGGTTAAAGAAGCCTCCTCAACCTCTCTAAACCCCCCACCCCCTTTCCCATTCTATCAGTGCTGAAATGCCTAAATTTGAAAGAGTGGTTAAATGTGTTTGCCAAATACATGAAAATACATGTGACTAGAATACCTAAACAAAACTCAATATATTTAATTAGTGTCTAATTTAAAGCTTGTTACGTATAGTATAGTAAATATTATTTTACAATTAATTTTAGATATATTTTATGTAGTTTTACTTAAACTACACTAAATTAGCTTAGTAAATAAACATTGTGATCTTGAATCTTTTTTTAAATAGTTGGTACAATACTTAGCTTCACATGAACAGCATGACCTGGGCTTGTGAAAACTCGAGCTCATTGGCCAATTACTTATGGGAGAGCGGAAAGGAATGTGTTGCAACCTCCTAGACATTGGGCTAGGTCATTAGAGCCTCCCTAGCTTGCCTTGCGGTTTTCAAGTAGCAAACCCTGGGTTTTCAATTGTGCTAAGTAGAACCTCTTGGAAGAAGAATTACTTAAAACACAATATTCTTGGAATATGAACCAATATTAGTTTTAAAATTAATAATTCATTACATGTATATTTATATACAATTTAAACATTAATGTTTACACAGTTCACACATACATTATTGAATTAAACAAAAAGCTAGTCCTTATCATTATGGGTATGCATTACAGGACTAACATACCCAGAGAATACGCCACTGCTGTGATTGGTATTAAAAGTGTCTTGAATAACTGATTTATTTTTTCACATTCCAACCACGGTCAAAGCTAGTATCTAGCTGCTGTCCGAGTAGGCGAGTACAATAAAGTAGCAGGTATTTCTGAGTACTGGATATTTACTCCAAATAGTCCCATGACAATCAGTTCGGAGGAAAACTAATTACTCGGGAGTTTGGCGTCTTGGAATGGAATTCGATACTTAATGGCCTAACATAAGTTCTTCCTGTCGGCACTGACATTGACAATTTACATACAGCTAAATAATCCTCAGGTTTCATCTGGGTTTCATATTGCCTGACTAATGTACAGTTAATACAAAAGTATCCGTTTTAAGATGTTTCATACAATTGAAAAAGAGAAATCAAAAAAGTTATTTAATATTCTATTGTGAAATGATATGTAATTTGAGCAAAATTAGTGGTCCAACAAACATTATGTTAAGCTTGAGTATTAATATTAAAACTTATTTGACATACTATGAGAAACTCTTGTAATTGTGTAATTTATTTAGTGATGTATTTTACCACAATTAAAATGTATGTAACATTAAAAATGAACATAACATAATGGGGATTGGTTTCGAAAATGTTGTTTGGATTGCAGGTCATATATTATATTATTGTAGGGTTATTTTATTTTATTTTATTTTAAATACCGTACATCTAATAGTAGATGCACTGTATATCTATTAGAAGCAAATTAACTAACTATTGTAGGGTTATTTTATTTTATTTTAAATACCGTACATCTAATAGTAAATGAACTATATATCTATTAAAAGTAGATAAGCTAATTTAAATATAAATGAATAAAACGCATAACCATAGCACTTAAACTTAACATTAATTTAAAAGATGCTAGAAAATATTTAATCAATTATTAAATATACACATACACTTTAGATTAGACTATAGAATGATTCGGATCATCAACGCATAATAAATATTAAGGTTTATTTATATATTTTTTCTATTTTGTTACATATTTTAATTTATTATTTATGATTTTGGGAATAAGATCACCGAAAAAAAGAATAAATGATTTTTTATTTTCGTAGTTTACTTTTAAAAATAATCCGAAATGTGATTCGCTTAGTAAGCTCACCTTTAGATTTTGTTCTTAGCAACAAATATTTTGTATTGAAAACGCATGTTAATGAAACATTTAAGTCATTTTTACGTAACAATCTGATACTGTTTTTGAAAAATGAGCTCTACGAGATCAAGTGTTTTAAATATATATAACATATAAAACATGCCAGTCAATAAGGTCGATTCTCAATTAGCTGGTAGAAAATAAAAAATAATAGAATAACAAGGACCGCGAAGCGAGTATTTACTCGAGTGTCTAGAAGAAATACTAGCTTCGTAGTTCGAGTAACTGTTGCCATCTGATGAGAGTATCTTAGATCACTGATTTCTCAATCACCGATACTTTTGAGATCGAGTCACTTCGAGTAACGGTGACCAAATGTTATAGGTGAAAAGATTACAGTCAGTGATTGATTTATAGTCCATATCTACTCTTAAGGTGCAGCAGAATAGAAGACTAGAGATAGGCGATAAATCACTGACTGATTTTTTTACCGATACCATATGATCACCGCTACTCCCAGTGACTCGATCTCAAAAGTATTGGTGATTGAGATATCAGTGATTGAAGATACTTGCATCAGATGGCAACAGTTACTCGAGCTACGAAGCTAGTATTGATTCTTCTAGACACTCAAGTAAATACTCGCTTCATGGCCCTTGTTATTTTTTTATTTTTTATTTTTACCAGTTAATTGAAAATCAACCGTATTGACTGGATGGTTGTATGTGTTATTTCTATTTAAAGCACTTGATCTCGCATAGCTCATTTTCAAAAACAGTATTAGATTGCTATGTAAAAATGACTTTAAAGGTTTAAATGTTTCATTCACATACGTAATCAATACAAATATATTTTCTATTAAGAATAAAATCGAAAAGCTTGCTTACTAAGAAAATCACATTTTGGATTCTTTTTAAAAGTAGGCTACGAAAAAAAATCATTTATTCTTTTTTTCAGTGATACTATCCCCAAAATCGCAAATGATGAATTAAAATAAGTAACATATATAAAACATATAAATAAACCTTAATATTTACTATGTGTTGATGATCATAATCATCCTATAGTCTAATCTAAAGTTTATTTGTTTCTAATATATGTATGGTTCATCTACTATTAAATGTAGGGTATTTAAAATAAAATAACACCACAATAATATCATATTATATGACCAGCATTCCAAACAACATTTTCTAAACCAATCGCCATTATGTTATGTTCATTTTTAATGTCACTTAAATTTTAATTGTAGTAAAACAGATCTCTAAAATAAACTACACAATTACAAGAGTTTCTCATAGTATGTCAAATAAGTTTTAATATTGGTATTCAAGTTTGACATAATGTTTATTGGACCACTAATTTTGCTCAAATTACATAACATCTCACTATAGATTATTAAATAATTTTTTGCTTTCTCTTTATTTTTCCAACTATATGAAACTTTTTAAAATGCATAACTTTGTATTGACTGTACATTAGTCAGGCAAAATGAAACCCAGATGAAACCTGAAGATTAGGTAGCTGTATGTCAAATGTCAATGTCAGTGCCGACAGGAAGAGTTTATGTTGGGCCTTTAAGTATCAAATTCCATTGCTAGCCACCAAACACCCGCGTAATTAGTTTCCTTCCAACCGATGCTCATGGGAATATTTGAGTAAATACTAAATACCCGGTACTCAAAAATACTTCATACTCTTTACTCGATTGTACTTGCCTACTTGGACTGCAGCTAATTAGCTTCGACCGTGGTTGGAAAGTGAAAAAATATCGGTCCATCAAGACTCTGTGAATAGCAGTCACAGTGAAAAATCACTGGTATAAATCACCGATATTTTAAAATCACAGTCACTGTATTCACTGGTATCGTAAAATCACTGTTTCACCCATCTCTATGAAGACCAGATTCCCTTTTGGGTTTCATCTTCCTTCTCGAAGTGAGTACCAGCTTGAGGAGAGGTAAAAACCCCACCACTCTATTACTTTACCTACCCTGGCTTGTGTCACTCTTTTGGTCGATTGGTTTTCTGTATTCTGAAATACAAACAAAGAAGAGACCGGTCGGCCGTCTCTAATTGAAGTTTTAGGCTCATAAAATGTTTGAATAAAGGCTAAATTGAATAAGCTTTGTTCCAATATATAATAATAAATGGAAGTGTTTGCCTGTGTGTGTGTTTGTTTGTTTGTGTGCTATGCCCAGTCAAATATACGGCACGCAGAGATCTGAAATTTTTAACATAGGTGGATGGAAGGGGGTCCCAGAATGCGCCCCGAAGCTGGATTTTTAAATTTACAATTAGCTTCTTAGTTAGCCTATTTTTAACAAATTTTTGAAGAATCACGGGCAATGCCGTGGGGGATTGCTAGTTTCTAATATACACTACTTAGAAAACTGATTTATATTCCCAGTAAGTTGAAAAAGTTTTAAATCTGCGTTTAATGAAAACATAATTATTTTATGCCTATTGCTTATTGCTATGTTTTTTTTAAATGTGACTAATTATATAATATAATGATTCTCTAGATTTTAAAAATCAATTTGAAAGTTATTTATGCACGTTCTACCTCGAGGCTTTATATTAATCAAAATATGATAAATATTAGTCCCCCAACGGGAATTAAACAATTAGCTTAGTAAGAGGACGTGCTAAGTATTCGGCTCAATTATCTCGAGCAGTTGTTCCCAAACCTGGTGACCTGGTGACCCGGTGACCTGGTGGTCTAGGGGTAAGATGTCAAGACTTCTGTGCTGGGGTCCAGGATTCAATCCTTGGTCGCAGCACAGATTTATCATATTGTCTGACCCTTCCTTCCCCTCTGACAAGACGTGTATTAATCACAACTTGTGAATGTGAGGAATGCCAGGCCGCCACCGTGGTTCGGATCCCACGTTAAACTGTAGGTTCTCCATTTTATCTCACAATCACCTTACCATTACATCTTAGCGTAAGTGCGTATAATAATAATAAATACCTGCTCAGGCCATACGCACTGAACAAAACTGATCAACTATTTAATTACAGTCCAATATGTAGACTATACTATAAGAGCCTTATCTGACAGCTGTAAAAGTTAGTAGATCTACTTTAATACGTTCATACGTACTGCAACTGTCACTTTTGAAATATATTATTAAAAGGCTTACATATAAAATAACAGTAATAATATAGTGAAATGATTTCCATGTTGATAGCAGATAAAAAAAGTTTGTATTTTCTAAAAGGCTCTTTTTATGGAAATTGGACTGTATATAGGATGCACGTACTGATAGAATTAAAAAATATTGTACTTGTATTTATTATACTGGTAGGCTTACTCTATTTCTAACCCGAATCAGTGGTCGCCTGATAGGCTCTACAACACGCCACCCCCGGATTAGACTGGGTTGCCGGTATGATGTACTGAGGGTGTTTTTCCTAGATTGTTTCTCACTCTACATCCACGCAAATGCAGGTATATTTACTACACTATTTTGCCTTTCTTGTTCATACTCTCTTTAGTGTAAATATGCGGACAGCCTGAATGGTTAGTAAGACGCAGTGCAAAAAATAAAATAATTCTAGCTGTATGAACATAATACTCTAGCTGGATTGTATATATAGGCCTATATACGTATAAAAATGAAGCAGCAACAGGTTCCTTAAATAACATGCAAATAAAGAATTCTCAGATATCAATGTATCGATTCTCGATTGAAGCGAATGGCTCCTGTAACGTCTTTCAATGCATCTGGAAGGAAGCAGGACCTTTTTTTACAAAGTGTTATTTAAGGGGATGAGTGCCACATTGTTATGCGCATTCCAATTTATTGCGATGATTCTTTTGAGTCACTGGAATAATATTTACCTCCCCACAAACACAGCAAGTTTGATATTAGTCTCTTTTTACTGGAGTTAAAGTTGGTACTACTTACTTATTCTATGGCATTAGGAACTCGAAAGCTCAATGCCACATTTAGAGAAGTGCCCTACTTATTGAGCTAGTTATATCCATTCCACCTCACTACACCATATATCTTTCAGGTCAATTCAAATATCCTCCCATCTACGTCTAGGTCTTCCCAACGGTCTCTTCCTACTGTGTGTGACAGACAATATTTTGAACAGATAACACGGTTATAGAATATCCCATTCACGTTCTAGTCCTTTCTACAGTAATCTATGAGATTTTACTATCCTAACAATGTCTTGTGATGAGTACAGAGTACGTAACTCATCAATATATTATAACCTCAATTCCCCAGTATTCACTTTCATATAAATTCAATACACCAACTAGTGTAAAGTGTCCCTGGATACAAGCTGAACCAGGGCACCTTTCCCGTGTCCAGGTTGTAATCTTTCACCCAATTAAATTACTATTGAATGTTTGA
>CABFOW010003948.1:33500-43764 GCA_902141385.1 Timema californicum
AAGGAAACGTAATAGTCCTGTCAAGCCTTGTTTGACCTGGAAGCAAACCCACGAACCATCTCTGGTTTTCTTCTATTCTTCTAAATCGTACCCCCTCTCCTTTCAATATTGCACCAATCGAACAATAGCTTTGATCTCAGATAACTTAGTTTGATTTGTTAGTAACAGAAAGTTCTTGGTTTGAATGCCAGCCTGGTATACTGTTGTGTTTTTCCCCCAAATAGTTTCTCATTCTCCCTCTATTTAAACCTACCGTATAAGTGGATACATTCCATTAATATTGTCAAAAAGTGATTCAGAAATAAAACTTGGCGAATGAATACATGAAAGAAGATCTAGTATAATTTAGAACTGCCTGACAATTTTCTTCTTATAAACAAAATTAATGATTAGACTAAAATATAACATCGGTTACCCAATTATTAAATTAGAATTTTTAGTTTTTCTGCTGCGCACGCTTATAGCTACAAACCAGTTTGGATCAAATTTGATACGAAATTTTGGCTAACAAGCAGAAAGTTTCAAAGATTTCCCTTAAAATTAAGCCCTCATATCTGATTTTCATAAGCACAATCAATCATGCTTTAAATTTTTTTTTGTATTTTCAAATATAAATTTTGGAATATCCAATCATCTCTAAAGCTGGCCCTGGTCGAAACAAAGGAAAAAAACCCTTTAAAGTTATCTAACTTAATAATGTCAAAATTGGAGAAAATTTGACCGTGCATGTAGGAAAAAAATTACATTATTCTACCGGTAGGCTTAATGTCAAACTTACTTTACAATGTTCAAGACGAGAAAACTTAAGCTATGATGTTTATGAACAACATTTAAACTCGTGACTTTTTCATGTCTTTGATGACCTCTAGAAAATCTTTCAAAAGATAAATAATTAAATCAGTGATATATTTTGGAGTAAAATATGATCAAATAAATTAATGAAACCAAAAATAAACGTCAACAAACGTCACGGATTTGTTTTTTAAAGGTCATTTTCCACTTAGCAAAATCTTTAAACTCACTAAATATAAGATAGTGTTTCAATCTAGTGAGGGAAGCCTGTTACTCAACAAGCCTACTTAGACACTAGCTCTACCTAGTGTGGTGCGCGCTAAGCAACACTCAAGTTGATTGATTGGCGGGTGTGAGGGAGTATGGGCGGTTAAAACTAAACCAAATAGGGCTATGGAGGGGGGCTTCGTTTGGCAGAGAAGGGAGGGAATGTTTTCATGGTTCAGTGATGCTAAAGGTGCGCAAACAGAGATGCGCAGTAACCAAATTCTGGCATCGCACCCAGAGTCGAAACAAAATGAGTGGAAACATTCTGGGATACCAAGGGTAGAGGGGGGGAATGATAATTAGGTTTGGGATGCTTTCATGAGAAAAATTAAATTAAAACGATGTTTAGCAGATTTTCATGGCAATCAACGGCAACCAATTAGACTGCACGAACATACGTAATCATCCCTGCAGACAAAAATAAAAAACACAACAAAACCTACCACATGTGTGAAGATGTGTAACCTCAGTGTGAGCTATATGATTTTAATTATGTTTTATCCGTGAAATAATTAGAGGTTTAATTTGTCCTTCGTAATCTAAATTGATTCAATGCACACAGTTACTATTTTAGATTTAGATTTTGGGTTCACGAGACATAGCTTTTTGTCGGATAAGTTGTTGCCGATTGATTCGAGTTTTGCCAATGCTTCTTTTTTTAAAAAAAATTAATAATCATTATTAAGAGGGTCTACCCAACAAACATCGTGATTTCCGGTTTTAGATTCAGAAAAGATTTTTAGGTAACGAACCAAAGGCTGTTTGAGACTTTTTCGAAATTCAACCTCGAAGGAGACGAAACGGGGAAATGGTGGTTTTTAAGTATTTTCCAAACAGCTTGAACTAGAAACATTAATCTTGGCAGGGAAGGTCTTTTTAGGTAACAGGCCAGATATTTTTAAGGATTTTTCGGAATTCACCCCTTACAGGGTGAAGCTTGAAGGGCGTGGTTTTTCCGTCTCTTCCAAACCACTTGACCTGTAAAACTGAAACTTAGTAAGGAGGTTATTTTTAGGTAATGGTCCAGAGGATTTTGGGGATCTTTCAAAATTTCAACGCCTATGGGGATGAAAGGGAAAGGGGATGATTTAGCTAAATCTTCTAAGCCACTTGAGCTTGAAATATGAAACTTATTAGGGAGTTTCTTTTTGGTACCTAATGGTTCAAAGTATTCTTGGGATGTTCGAAATACAACTTCAAAAGAGGTGAAGCAGGGTGGGGCTGGGTTTTTTTCGAGTCTTCCAAATCAATTGATCTAAAAATATGAAATCAAACAAAGAGGCTCTTTTTAGTAATCGGTCAAACATTTTTTCTTATTTTTCGAACTTCAACCTCCAAGAAGGTGAAACGCAAAACGGGTTGTTATTGAATAGTTTAAAAAGGACCAAAGATAAGAAACCCACGCAAAGTACGGGCTATTGACTAGTTTATTATAAATGCAACCTAGAGTGGTTGCCTTGATCCATAAATGTTCAATCGTTCACGGTATTGGGTGTTACGGTTGCAGCCAGCTATTTCCGTGGCCTGTAATGGCAAGAAGACCTGGGGACCATCGACATCATACGTTGACGTGGAAGCTCGTGGTTATATTACCTCTGTGCCGATTTACATACTTTTAAGTGGACGTGATCTTTTAATAATCATCAAATAACATTTGAATAACTAATAACATAAAAAGAAATAAGAAAAAAGCTCTGTTCCCGTGCCACCCCCACTCCACAACCTTTTTCTCTTTCCTCGAAATCGAATCTTAAGCCACGTACACACCTATGAACGGACACGTTGAATGAAACGAACACACGCGTACACGAATGAATGAGTGTGGACGCGACACCAATCACAAAAGAGCACGAACAAAATCATCTAGCACCAGCGAATGCGATCCGCCATCTTGTCGGTACTTCAAATAAAAAATGTCCGTTCTTTTTCTACAGTACGCAGCAGGTGTGGACGGAACTTAAATTTTCCATCAGTTTTAACTGCGCACTTGCCTTGACATGGAGTGGCCAAACAATATAATAACATTTATGAGCGAAGTAGAAAATCTCCCTGATCTTTCGGAATCGTTCTGATCCCTACTACCAAATAGTATATAAAAATAATGACGCTTGGTTAATCTTGGGCGCCAAATAGTACACTACTCCTGAAGAAGTTAAAATAAATGGCAGTATTTACAAGTAAATGTAATACTACTTTCATTAATGTGGCTGATTAAATTACAGTAGAGTCTCGATAACACCATAGTAATAATTTATTTTAATTTAATGTTCTTTTCGTCATCATATCGAAGAGAGAGAATTACAGAAGTTTTTTAATCAGGCATGGGAATCTCAGACAAAGCAGTTTTTCTTTTCGTCGCCACAGCGTTCATTATTTGAAGAAATGAACTCGTTTTAAGATGAAATAAATCCGCACTGATCAGCCTTAACGCCAAGGTCTGGTTGCTTGTTTCTGTTTATTCCCTGTGCGTTCACGTGCGTTTATGTTAGTTTGTGCCCAAACTTGTGTGGCTGTGTTTGTTCAGGTTCGCTCGTGAGGTGTGTACGCGGATTTTTATAGGTGACAAATGCTGCAGAGCCCCGCCGTTCCTTTACTGTTAAAGTACTCAAAACCAAATGACCGCTGTACAAACTGTTGACAATTTGAAACATCCCACTCTGCTTGCTGTCTTCGACAGAAAAGTGGTTGAAATGTTACTGTTGATAATAGTTCAAAATTGAATGAACAGTCCCTGTATAGTCTAAAATACGAATTTAATAGTTCAATCGTTAGTGAACTGCAGTTCATGACTTACACCTATGCCGGTGTATATATTGTATAGGCTAATTATATATAGGTACTATTAGGATAATGGTCCTTATTGCCACTAAGAGGAAGCATGTCTGAGCAAAGTAAATGTCAAACAATGAATTCTCTTTCACTCCTCACTAGATTTCCAGTGAATCCTTTTTATTTTCTCATATCAAGATAAAGTATTGTAATCGAGAGAAAAAAAAAGTTCTGTAGATTATGGCTAACCTTTGCGTTTTATGTGAACACAAACCCAAAAAGGGGATTTTATAATTCTTTCTGTCCCCATGTCTGTTTATCTATCCGTCCCTGACCGTAGATCTGAAACTGTTGGATAGATTTTGTTTTAACTTGATATTTAGATTCTATAGGGACCTTTATTTATTTTGACCCTAGCCCTCAAATTATTGACAAGCGATTTGATTAGATTCAAAATGGTTGAAAAATGACTTTAATGATTTTGATTTAAATGCATAGCTAAGATTTGTTTGACATGACAAATAGCACTGAAACATAATTTTTCGGGCAAAACGCCACAGAAGGATTTTTTTTTTGGAAAATTAAACATATTAAAAAATGTCTCTAGCGAGTTTGTTTAAGATGTAAAACTAGGGATTGTGTGGTGTTACAAATAACACCAAATACTTGTTTTTTTTAGGTAAAAATTCATTTATGTGTAGCTTACTGAATTTCCAAAAACTTGTAATCTTATATACAATTTGATGAGCCCGTTTCTGGTAATAGAAATTACGAGGAAATTACCGAACATATTTTGACAAACGACCACTCATTTTAATGGTTAGGAGTCCAGGATGTAGGAGAAAATAATAGTTTTCTACGAAAACCCGATTTTCACAGATAATTTTCAATTTTTCATTCTTTATTTAGTCACAATGGAAACCGTTATTCGCTACATAACTGTAAATCTCTAAATAAAATATATCTCTTTGGCTAAAAAATAATAACTCAATCTTAATTAATTGTTGAGCTGAACCCATCACAATTTTCTCTCTGGATGAATATTTATCTTTGGATGCTGGTCAAAACACATCTAAATTGAGGTTACTAAACTGGGGAAACATTTATTTTTTTATTGGAATGCTGTTATCGTTAATTAGCATCTAAATTACTAATTCTAAACCTAAATGGCTAAGTTGTTGAGTCTGTGAAAATATTGTCTACGTTTTGTTTGCGCATGATAAAATTATTTTAAATTTGTTTTGGTATGTATTTGAGGTTCAAAAATGACAAAATTATCTTGAATAATGTTAAAAACAATTTTTTAACTCTCTGAGTATGAGTTTTTGTGTTCATTTTTTCAAATAATTAGTTTTCATGTTCATTTTTTTCAAATTGTGGGTTTTGATGTTCATTTTAGCAAATAGAAACACAATACAAATAGGACTACATAAATTAAGTTGTTTTAATTCTACCGCTTAATTTTTAGGATATAATATTTAAAAGTAATGTTTTGTGTACTCCATATATCTTTTCCCATTCTTACAAATACAGTAAATTCAGTTATGCTTCCATAGGATAATTTTGAGAAAATAATATTTCCAAGTACCATAATATTTGAGTACTGCCTGAATTTATAGTTTCACATTCCCTCTCTATCAGACTCTCCTACAATCTCACACACACTCTCTCACAGTCTCTCCCCTCACACACTCTCTCTCTCTCTCTCTCTCTCTCTCTCTCTCACACACACACACACACACACACACACACTCTATGATATAATATTTCCTCATTCTCTCTCTCACACATTGTTTCTCTCTCCTACACACTCTTTATTATACAATTTATCTCATATTACTATCTTTATTATACTCTCTTTCTTAAGCTCTCTATAAAACGCTCTCTCTCTCTCAACCGATCTCTCTTTCTCAATCGCTCTCTTATATCTCAAACGTTCATGCTCCCTTTCTCGAACGCACTCTCTCTTTAACGCTCACTCACAAACGTTTTCTCTCTCTAGAACGCGCTCTCTTTAACGCTCTCTTAACAAACGTTCTCTCTTTCTTTAAAACGCTCTATCTCAAACTCTGCCTCCCTCAAATTCCCTCTATCTCAAACTATCTGACTCAAAGTCTTTCTCATCTTAATCTCAATATCACAAACTCTTCCTCTCTCAATTCCGCTCTCTATATCTCAAACTCACCCTCTCTAAAACCCACTCTCACTCTGAAACCAACTCTCTCTCTTAAACTCTTTTTTTCTAACGCTCTCAGTCTAATTTTCTCTCTCAAACTCTTTCTCACACGACCTCACATTTTCTCTCCCTTTCATACAATACCTCTCCCAACATTTTACACTCTCTTTCTCACATACACTTTATCACGCATTCCCCCAAACATATTATCTCTCTCTCACTTTCTCTCACACTATCTTTTTCCCGCACAGACACTTTCTATCATAACACACACTCTTTATCCTCTTCTACCAGTAGTTCTATCTTTAACAAATACACATAATATCACTTTCAATCACTCACACTCACTCGATCTCTCTCAATTGCTCATTCTCAGTCTCTTACATTCACTTTCTCACACTCACCCTCCTTACTCACACTCTAATTTTCACACTCACCCACACACTTACAATCACAAACTTAAACATTTTCACTCTCATTTTACCTATCACATTTCATCACTCGCTCTATCATATATCTTAATAAATATAATTTGATAAATCCGTTTCCAGTAATAGAGATTACGAGGAAATGACTGAACATAATTTGACAAACGAACACTCATTTTAAAGATTAGGGAATCAGGATAGCATTAAAAATAGTGGCCTAAAACTAAAACCTAATTTTCCTAACAAGTTTTCCATCTTTTCCTTCTGTGTGGGCAGTGGTTCATCTGTACAATCTTTATTTGCTTACATCACCATGAAAACCTTTATTTGTATATAGCTATATATTATTGGTAAATACAATATTTGTATTTGTTTATCAATAATATTAGCTCAATCGTGAGTGGTCTGTGCAACGAATATATAGAGATCTGGGAGAGGGGTCATTTTAAAGTTCTCCTCGGGGCGTGAAGAGGGAAAATATACGTTTTTATTCAAATTACGCACCGAAAACTATATATCTAATTAAAGTTGATAGCCTTTGACGAGTAAATTTTTAACTAAAAAGTGAGTGAGGGCTTAGAAGGTAGACCTAGGAGAAACAATGAACAATTTAAAAAAATCATATAGTTAAAACTAAGAACATAACAACACAGTAAAATAAACAGCAATGCATTCTCTGTACTATAATTTCTAAGCAAAAAATATATCATAGGGAGGGAAAACATTTAAATATGTTTTCATTAAATTTTTCCGAAATTACTATTTTTTGCCATCACTCTTATATGGGTTGGTAAAAGGAAGCAGTGTGGGTAAGAGTGATGGCTTATGGGAAATTAAATGAGGAGATATTAAGAGATGTAATTAATAATAATAATAATAATTAGCACCGCGTCTTACTATACATTCGGGTTATACGCTTTTAAGTACTAATTACGCTAATGGATTAGGAATTGGGAAGGTTGAATTAGAGGAAGTGAACCCGTATTTGCGTGGAGGGAGAGTGTAAAACCACTTAGGAAAAATCACCCCCAGTTCACCCGACCGAGATTCAAACCTTGATTTCCCCGTCCTCAGCAGTCGAGCTCAACAAGACTAGCGCGTTAGCCAACTACGGCACCGAGGCGGGTTGTACTTAATAAATCTAAGGATTCATTTTTATTTATTTATTGATTTACAAAAGTTATTTTATTAATTATAAAGGAATAAAATATTTAAAATCTAATCTCGAAATTTTCGCACTTAACTAATGAGATTTCAAATGCAGTATAGATTTAGGTTGCAGTAAATTGTGTGAACTTCCTAATAATAGTAGGTATAAGAAAGAGGAGAGACCGTATAAAGTGGGGTATTGGGCTACAGCATGAAGCCTTCTTTAAAATAATCGTTTCAAGGGGAAAGAAGGGAAAATTAATTCGAAACGACGTTGGGGGGAATGATTCTTTATGAAGTAGTGCCGTTGTGGATGTCTCTATTAAAACTGCATGTGAGTTAAATATTCTTGTTGCCATATCAACCGAGCAACCGAGTGCATGTAGTTTTAATAGGTACATCCGCATGACCTCACTCTATAAACAATCACTTCTCCTTCTTTTGTTTCACTTACCCTCCTTTCACTTCAAAAATATTTAAAAAGTAATGCCACTTTTAAGAATGTTCCTCTTTTACCTCTACCCATTCCTTAGGATGTTATTTCTAAATTATTTCAGCATTTTCTATTCTTACCCTCAAAGAACACATCTGTGTGCATACGGAACAGGTGTAAATACAAAGTAAGCGCGTCGTCTCCCTTACCTATGATAATGCCGCGGCATCTCACCTACATACATTAAAGTCTGTTCAGCGTGGGAGTTGTTTTCTGAAAGGCCTTTTTCCCTACCAGAACTATATTATATAGTAGTATATTGGTAGGAAAAAAGACCTTTCAGAGAGTGATTCCTACCGTGAGTGGAGTATAGTCGGCCATCTTCCCTAAAACCGTAGGAGAGATGACGCACCTCATCTCTGGTGACAGATATGGCTGAACGCGCCAGAAATCGGTTGTCGCTAACGGCCACCGAACCTACTTGAAGTACAGAAACGCTTCATTCAGTATCTTTGAAGAAAGCATGCAAAGTAAAAATAGTACAGGAATGGTATCAAAATTCATACACTCATCACGTCAGCATTTGTAGTAAAAGCAAAAATATATTTTTATAAACGAGGCAACATAAAGTGGCGGGAATTTACTATCACGTGCTATCAATTGTCCGTTTTAATCTGAGCTGATAACTAGTACTGCGCTCTTAGCTGAAGAAGCAGGAACTAAGTTGCGGCAACTCCCCTAGGTTTACCTTATAGATCCTTTCCCAATACAAATCTTAAAATACATTTTAGTACAATAATCTACAACCATCGCTGCAATGACCCACTAGTATTATACAAATTCTAAAAATGGGTTTCTTAGGGGTGTATGACATGAGTCACCGCATGCTTGTTTTTGGGATAAATTCTTACTAATGCGAAGTTTACTGATGACTGATTTTTCTAAAACTTGAAATATTTCACAAATGGTTGCAATAATTGGGTTCCAAATGGAAATCTTGGGAGTGTTTGAAATGATAACACTGTATACTTGTTTTGGGGCTAAAATCTTGATAATGGGTAATTTTATGATGAATTATTTTTCAAAAACTTGACATATTTTACAAATGGCTCTCACAATTTGGTTCCAAATATGTATCTTGGGAATGTTTGACACTACAAATAGCCCTATAAACTTGATTTTGGCTGGATATAGAAGAAGAGTTGTTTACTGATGAGTGATTTTTGAAAATTAAAATTAATTCGAAAATGGCTCCAACAATTTTGCTTAAAATGTCTATCTTGGGAGTTTTTATATGAACATGACAAATAAAGCTGTATACGTGTTGGGTTTTTAAGGGAGAATGGGTTAGGAATTTGGCTATTGGTAGTTTATTGATTACTTTGTTTTAAATTTGGATATATGGTTCCCTACTCTCATGCCATCACAAATGTGGATAAATTTACCCAAAATAAACCTTCCTTATCTCTACCACAAAAATGTAATTATATTAGGACAGGCTGAATGAATAGTAAAGTGTGACTTAAAAAACATTTTTACAGTGGCTTCTCCACTTTCTACGGGTGAACTTCAATTAAAATAGTATCCTCAACACGAATTTAAAAATATTTTGACTTATTATTTTGGGTGTAAGCTGGAACTAAGAAAAATATTCGAGGTAACACATTATATTTTAGTCTTAAACGTGTGTACTTCATTCTATCAGCTCAAAACTTTGCTAAGAAATAAGATTATAAAAAACACAGTGAAAAATGTGAATAGGCCTAATCCAAAGAATCATTACCGATTAGAGCCTATTATCTTTTATGTTCACACTAATGATAGAACAACTTCCTTTTTCTTATCCAGTAAATTATTTTAATTATTAAAGTGCCCTCTGGCTAGATAGCCACCCCTCTACAATTCCAAACTATAAATTACCTCTCATAGACTTGTAATGCTATCTCTACCAAACATCTCCAGACGTAAACATTTTGACACATCGAGTCGCCACCTCCCAAACAATCAAGTAGGACATTATTTATTCATTCTTAATGCCGCTTATGGCACTAACAAGTGAATACAAAAATGAGAAGCGAATACACCCTTTCGAAAACTTCAGATAAATAAAACCGAACAATAAATCATTTGTCCAACGGTCAATTCCCTCCCATTCCTTTTTCCCCACGAGCCATCAGGTTTACAAATTGTAGGGCACAGACGGGCCTTCTACCCACCCCCGCTCTTTTTATCCCCCCCCCCCCCCCCCCC
>CABFOW010003948.1:43826-54550 GCA_902141385.1 Timema californicum
TTTTTTCCCCCCCCCCCCCGTGCGAGCTCTTGTAAACAACGAGGTTTGTTTGGCGTCGCACGAGGTCGTCGTCCCAGCGCCCATTGGCCGGTGTACTCAACCGCCTTGGCGCGACGCGTTGCCATGGTGACCGTATTGAGCGCGCGGTGCACTGTGGGGGCAGCGCAAGTGAACGAGCACGCCGCGATGTAGACGCCTCCCACCTCGCTAAGCATCCTCAAGCTCAAAATTTCTTATAAATATTACCTCTTTGATGTTATATTTTAACGATTTAGTCTGTATAGGAGGTAGTAAAGGTATTTAAGATCAAATGCACCAGCACTTATTTGAATCAAATATTGAAAGTGTTCTCACAGATTATTAGCTTATTCATAGATCTTATGATTAGTTAAACAGTTGTCAAAAAGTAATACAGCTCGTCTCACATAAGTCAGTCTCTTCTGCTTTGTCCGTGATCGAGAGGTGAGGGTTTCAATCCCGGTTGGGTGTAGTGAGGCTTTTTCCTAAATGTTTTCCCACACTCCCTCTATACAAATGCAGGAAAACTTTCTTTAAACTTTGCCTTCTTCAAACCTACCCCATCAGTGTAAATATGTGGAATCATGGATTAGTGTGATGTGGTGCAGACAACAATATTCCCTAATAGTTTAGTCGCTAAATCATTAGCATAGTAAACAGGGAGTGAAAATTCTAATTATTGTAGCATATATTCCAATTTTTTTTATATCTGAAAGAAATGTTTAATCGAAGGCCTCGGTCTACCCAGCGAAGTGAACTGCAAGTATATAATTGATTCCCATGAGTGATCTATGATTTAGTTGTTTTTTTCTAGTTGGCTGTCAGGTCGCGGTGATTCAAAGCGTCTTCCTGACGCTGATTGAAACAACCCCTGAGGGTGGTGGGGATGTATTTGTAAGTAATACTCAAGCCACCCATCACGAGGTAATGGGGAGCGGACTGGAAGGATGGGGGTGCAAGGGTAAATCCACTAATAGCCCTTTATCCTCCCCAACAAGCTGATATAAGGTGACACCACACCACAACCCACCCTCGATGTCTGTGCGTGTCGATTTATCGGCTGATGGGCCCCTGGCGACCGTCAATTTGGCCAATCGAGCACCGGGAGATGGTCGCATTAGCGTCACTTCTTATTGCTACATGGTGCACTTAGTGCGTGTTGAGGGGAAAGATGTAGGGGCTGGGGTAGTGTGCGTTAGACCCGCACATTAACTTGCTCTGATGTTACTACAGCGGGGGGCGAGTGGGGTGAACCACTGTCCTGTTGCCCTCATATATAAAGGCGGTGTTCGAACTAGAACGACTGCGTAAAATTGTTTTTCTAGGTTCATAACACGCATTTGCTGATTATATAAAAATGTTTATATTTTATTGGCCATAGTCGTGATTGCTTTTTGAAGTGAGCAATAGATATACATGGCAATTAAGGTTGTTCGAGCAATAATATAGGGTATATTATTTTCAAATTCATTAAACGAAATACGATAGTTAACTTGAGGTTTCATAGTCACTTTTGTAATAATGAATTTGTAGGATATGTTTAATTTACTCTAAGACTGTTTAGAAAGTATCTCGACAGCATATTAAAATCTTATAAGTCAGACCTAAAACATAATAGAATGAAATACCAAATATTATTAATTGTTATTACTTGTTAAGAAATCATTGATCTAAAAATAAAGTATTTTTTGAAAATAAGGTAATACGATGTTTATGTACGCTCATATACACTTTTGAAATTAGAAACACATAATTTTATTGCACTTGTATTTCCAGACGTCAAAACTTATCGATTTAAAACAAAACTTTTAAAAAGTAGTAGGAATAAAATGTATCCTCAGTCCTCTTTAAGTATTTTAAATTTAATTTTACTTTATTTGGGGTAACATCAACATGTAAATGTACATTAAACAATTTTTAGTAACTATACCTTTTTTTTTATAAAGATGCTGCAATGTTTTTAATATAGTGGTTTCTTCAAAGAAGCCTACAAATACAGTATTTTTTTGCACACCACAATAATGGGTTAGGGATGTAGAGGGTATAATTTAGAGGAAGTGCATACACAATTATAGTGAAGGAGAGCAGGGGAATAGCTTAAGAAAAAAATACCTTAATATATTAGAGCCTAGAATCCCTTGTCAATGACAAATCATACTAGATGAGCCCGGTGGGTTGTTCGCTTGCCCACTAGTATGGTAGGATGACAATTCATTTGTAAGAAGATGACGGTGTATATTAGGACGCAGGTTTCTTGCCAAAATAATTTGTGAGAGCCCTGGACTAAAAAATCCTACCGTTATTTTTGAACAGGATATGATTGTAAATAACGAGAAATTAATATCTGGACTACTGAAAGATCTTAGCATCAAAGTACATTTACTGGAATTCCATTTTCTAGCTCCTGACCCGCCGTGGGATTAGAAAAGGTCGATATCAACAGCGCATGCGCACAGAAAATATACTTCTAAACTGGCGTGATCACAGCGATGACGTCCTCGAATTCTGACGCTGGCGGTGTCAACAACTAATGATGAACCTATCCCCCCCTTGTACTCTCTCCATCCCATCAAGTTTGTTTTTTCCACCCTGATAAGTAGGGCAGTGACTCGCTTCCACCTCGTCACCCCTTGAGAACAGAATGGGAGTTACTGATAACACATCGTCGTGGGCGCACATTGAGCTGTGCGCATGCGCGGGCACTGAATAAGAAACGAAGTGGGTGCGCCTGCGTATATCTGTAAATCCCATTTTAAAGCATAAAGCCTTGTCCTCATAATCCATGAGCTTCATATCTCCTTAAAGCTGTGTAGTTTTTAATTTTGTACACACACTCCGTATTCTTAATCACGTGATACATCGTGTCACCCAATAAGAAACTATACTACTCAATTCAATCTAGATAATTAAAATGAAAATAATTTAGGCAACCTTTTATAAACACAATAAACATATTCATTAATTATTTTTTTGTGTAGTGTAAGTTAAGATTACGATAGTGTTTATATTTTAACGTTTTATATGGGTTGTTATTTAAGATGGATAGACAAAAACACGATATGCTTAGTAAAGGACAACCGTTTAATTTGCTATTATTGTTACGTTCATTTGGATTCACATATCGGTGCTGATTTAAACTACCGGTGATAGGTTATCCATAGCCATCCCTAACGACAGTCTTTAGGAGAAATAAAGTTGATTCAACTTATATGGAGTGCTAAGGACTATGGATTTTACGGATCCAGAGTATATAGACGAGGTCTAATATAACCTTGACTAACCTAACCTAAACTTAAACACGCAAACGTTAAGGATATGTTGTTATTCTGGTGTGTGTCATGATAATAAACGTTGAAATATCCAATATTATTATTTTTACCAAGCAACTAACTATTTAGTATTTTTCATGATGTTGGGACGCATACAAGTAAGGCCTATACTTCATGATCTTAAGGTGGGAGTGTAGGGGACATGAGAAAATGTAAGGGATTTTGCAGTTTGCCTAGCAAAACTTTTCCAAATTGAATCAAATATTGCTCTTGTAGAAACATAGAGTTTAATTTTCTTCACATAATGATATCAATAGTAGTTGTATATATATGTATATATATGTAACGATAATATTGGCATTAGATGAAAAACTTTTTAAATGATGTGAAAAAGTTGTCATTAAATTCCATTACACGTTTGTCAGATATTCAAGAACTGTCGAGGTCACAATGTGGAGAAAATTAAACGCTTATGTTTCTACCAGAGAAAGATTTAGTTTATTTTGACCAAAGAAATGTTTGCTATAAAAACGGCAAAAACACAGGGTTTTCTTGCGTTTGATACACCCCCACTTTAATTCCGCAAAATATAAATTTTAGAAGTTGAGAGCTTATGAGCATTTAATTTGACGTATTAGATTAGTTATTATTATTATTATTATTATTTGCACCGCGTCTTACTACCCGTTCGNAACGTGGAATCCGAACCACGGTGGAGGCCTGGCATTCTCCACATTCACAAGTTGTGATTAATACACGTCTTGTCAGAGGTGATGGAAGTGTTTGGCAATCAGATAAATCTGTGCCGTGAACCGAGGATTGAACCCCGGACCCCCAGCACAGAGGTTCGACACCTTACCCGTAGGCCACCAAGTCACCGGGAGTAAAATAGAAATCAGATAAAATACACCCACATTTTCTTATAAGAGTGGGAAACCACGTGTCCCTTGACGCGTAACTATTTTAATGAATTTACTAAAAAAACGTGCTGAATTAAAATTAATAGAAGGCCGTGTTCAACGAATTGGGAGCAACTAAATGGGAGTAAACATACCTTCTTAGACATACAATGAGGACTGTATGAATATTAGTTTGCCAGGAGATTTTTCTTAAATTGTTTTAATGTGCTTGCGTATAGCCCGAACGGGTAGTAAGACGCGGTGCTAATAATAATAATAATAATAATGTTAATGTGCTATAGTGTGCGAAAATGTTGGGATACAATGATTTGATACCTTATATAAGCCAATATTTCAAAGTAGGGGCCTTTTATAAAACACAAACGTATATTTTGCGACCAAAATCGATAGCATTTCGCAAAAAAAGTGTTATTTTATAGGTATTGATAATATCCATCAAAAGTAACCGCTGCAGATCACATGATATGATGTATAAATGCGTTAGCTACGTTGTCTACTTAAGAGATTTCAAAGCTGTTTTTGCAAAGCAGGTTGCGTTTTCTCTTGACACGCCTAAGAACTCTAAACGCTATCACACCAAGCACCAATGTATGAAATAGAAAGAGAGGGAAGAAAATGAGTAGTGTGAGGCCTCTTGTTTATCTAATAATGATACTTCCCCTCTTCCTCTGACGAGTTTACACAATGACTATAATATTATCCCCTTGAAAATATCGACTTACTCTTTAAAATGACCCTTTTCTTGTTTCTTATTCTAGATATATGGCCTAAATGCTGCCACGGACTTTTTTAATCTATATCCTGGCCGGATGACTTCTATAGGCCATTTTCATGAGCAAGCGAAATAGCCTACGTTCTAGATGATCTATACAAAATACGTTTAAAAAAACTATTAAAACTAATCATTTTTGACACTGTGAGACTATTTTTAGTGTTATTTTAGAATTTATACTTTTTGTCGGTTCTAGGGGTAAGGGTCGGACTTCTGTGCTAGGGGTCCAGGGTTCAATCCTTAATCCCGGCACAGATTTATCTGATTAACAAACCCTTCCTTCACCTCTGACAAGAAATTTATTAATCACAGCGTGTGAATGTGGGGAATGCCAGGCCTCCATCGTGGTTCAGATTCTACGTTAAACTGTATGTCCTCCACTTAATCTCACAATCACCCTAACACTACACATTAGCGTAAGTGCGTATAACCCGAATGGGTAGTAAGACGCTGTGCTAATAGTAATAATAATTGTTTCTGTTTCAACGTTATATTTATAAAATTTGCTGAAATAAACGTTGATTCGCTAGCATAAGAAATCCTATCTTGATCTACCATGACGTCATAACTAGGCAACGTCCTTAGGGTTCGGCCAGACTGACAAGCGCGTGAGCTAGCGAGCAACTGAGCTACTCTGCACGCTTATACTGTCGAGCGCGTGATTAGAAGATAGATCTCAATAGCTGTGTCGGGGAGGCAAATGTTCGAATCTTGGCTCAGTGAACTGTTTTTTTTAACAACTGATTGTTGTGTTTTCCACTTTCTCTTCACGCTAATGGTGATGCTTATTTTAAAGACCTACTTTTATTATAATGTTGAAGTATTTTAACATATCGTGTTTACATATATACAGTATATTAAGGTTTTTAGGCTCTTAGCAATTAAATTAGGTTATTAGTAGCAAGTGTGTTAAACCTATCAATATTTAAAAAAAAAGTCAAATATCATGTCAAAATGAGAAGTTTTCCTAGCAAGCAATGGGCCAACATACAATAATATTGCCTAGCGCCTGTAAACTAGACTGTTCCGGCTTGAGCGCGCACGCTTAAAAAATAGATTTTACAGGTCCCTGTTCACAGGAAGAGATTCCATACACCTGGGAAGAGAATCTAAAAATATCCCTCCTGACAAAAAACGAGGGGGTTGGGGGAGGGTCCACCTTCTCCTAGACTGTCAGGTGTGAGCCCCTGTGTGTCGTTGGGAGAGTACATCCCCAATGTTTGCGGTGTAGATGATACTCCGGTTGGCATGGAAACAACAACTGTGAAACACCACCGGGCCGGGGGTGTGCGGGTTCGGCGCACACATTGATTGCGAGCAGCCCGCACCGCGCATGACACAGTGGTATAGGAAGGGGGGAAGGGACTAGCAAGACCAGCGCGCATAGAAATGTTGCCGGGGATAGCAGAGGGTGGAATAATGTGGTTGAGGTGGAGGAGGGTGGGTAAAATACTCGCATATCTGAGTACACCAATGAGGGTGGGATGGAAGGTGGACCGGGTTCTGGGGGGGAGGGGTGGGGGTAGCTTGTTACAAACGCTAGGTAGGTTCTTGTATGCAACGCGATCGCCCAATTTTACAAAACAGGGAAGGGTATGCACCACAAATGACAATTAATTAAACAGGCCAAATATAATTAAAATATATAGCCTTGAGCAAAGTTTAAACTTCTACGATACCCAAACTATTAAAATAGTAGCTAATTTTTAAACGACTTTATTCTTTACTTTTATATGTGAAACATTCAGTGTCCGAGTGATACCCTAGGGCTGCGTTTCCCAAACTGTGGCACGTGAACTCTCACGGGGCTCCCGAAACCTTCCAAGGGGTTCGCCAAAATATCCCTGTAATGGCGGAATTTTGCAGCACTTTGTGAGGAAATGGGAAACATTTACAACTTTTTATTTTCTCATACTGAAATCAGGTGGTTAGCTCGAGGTAGAACTCTTACAAGATTGTTTGATCTTAAACATAAAGTTTTAGTTTTTCTTACCAACCATCCCTTTCACAAAGCCAAGTGTATGCAAGATCAATTAATGTGACTCCAGCCTTTTGCCTATTTGGCAGACATTTTCTCAAAAATGAACAGTTTAAACGTATCTCTTCATGGGTCGAATATTAATGTTTTTGCTGTGCAAGACTGTATCGAATAGTTAGTAAAAAATAACTTTTGGGAAAGGTGTTTAGTTAGCAATCAAACGGAGTGCTTTGATTCCTTTCACGACTTTACTGTAAAAAATCATTTTTCTTTGGAAGAAAATGTTAAGAACATGGTTATAGAACACATGAAGGAACTTGGAAAAATCTTAAGAGAATATTTCCCAGCTATGTCCATTAATAGCAATTGGATTCGCAATCCCTTGGAAGAGACGGCAGTATTTTTAACTCTCCGCATAAGCCGTGAGTGAAAAAGAACAGCTCCTTGAAATTTTCACTGAGTTTGAAATAAAGGAAAACTACAAATCTTTGTCATTAATTTGTTTCTGATTAAGTTTAAAGGTGAAGTTCCAAGTGTTAGCGAATAAAGCTATTGCAGCTCTGTTACCATTTTCTTCCACGTATTTGAGCAAGAAATTTTTTTCTTCATGTGCCTATTTAAAAAATATATATAAAAAAAGCCTCAATGCTGAAAGTGACTAAAGACTTTAGTTATCGTCAGTGGTTCCTGACTTTATAGCTCTGTACCATCCAAAGAAAGCGCATACTGCTCACTAAGGCACAGGAAGAGGTTAGTAGCTGTTAAAACTTGTTAACAATTTTGAAACTTAAATTGGCATTGAATTTGGTGATTTTCAGTTATGTCAAAGAAGCGATTTCCAATAACACTTTTAAAAAATATGTGAAATGTGATACAATTGTGACAGCGAAGGTAATAAAACGTTGTTACATTATTTTGCTTATTTTGTTTAAGTTTTAATTTTTAAAATAATTTATAAAATTATTTTAACTTGTACTTAAGTGATTTCAATATTATTCCATTATATTTGGTCGGTTATCTCAAAGTAACTACTGGAGCTATAGTAGATTAATTTAAAGGTATTAAACATTTTGATTATAACTAATAACTACATTTAGTAAACATTTGGTATAAATTAAGTGCATGGCTATGCATACCAGGAGGTTCGTGCAACTCAGATGTTTGTGAAAGGGGTTCGGGAGTCAAGTTGGGAACCGCTGCCCTAGGGCATCTAGAGTATCGAGGTACATTATTATGTTACATGAGCAAATAAAACTACACATATTTTACCTGACTTACTTACGAACATCCTCATGATTTTAATTTCTTAAAATAGGGCACTAAGAGAAGTTACGCTTCTTGAAAATATAAATGTAAAGAAGAAATAATACGTATAAGGCCCACATCAGTAGGTAGGCAGAACTGGTCTACCTGTGATGGTGTATTGGAAATCAAATCCCTGATGAGTGTTCTGCGACGAGTTTTTCATAAACTATTTCCAAATTTCTCTTCCCACACGCCAGTATTGTACCTTTCTAGCAATCTAGCACATTTGTTTGTGCACTTATGCGGATGGACCGGAGGAGTAGTAATACACGGAGTACAAGAAAAAATATATGGGTGTCTTTTAAACAGTTTATTGCGTGTCTGCCTACTTATCTGATCGTCTCAAGCTGGACCTATGACATGGTCGAAAAATGTATTATTGGTAGAATTGAATGATTTTCTTTTCACAGTACGAGCAAAGGAACAGGTTTTAAGTCAGTCAGTTTATAATTCTTGAGCTGATATAGTCAGCTGACCAAGGCCATAGCCAGCCAATAATTTCAGGGGAGGTTTGGTGGGCACCTCCCTCAATTTCCAGAAGCTAGAAAAAAATTCTAAATCATAAAGAGTTCTAGAAGCTATCTGAAGTGTTTTTTTATGGCAACATAACCCCCTAGCTGTCTAAGGCTAGCAAAATTTACAAATATTAAGCACCTCTAGAAATGGTGTATTGGACATCAAATCCCTGATGAGTGTTCTGCGACGAGTTTTTCATAAACTATTTCCAAATTTCTCTTCCCGCACGCCAGTATTGTACCTTTCTAGCAATCTAACACATTTGTTTGTGCACTTATGCGGATGGACCGGAGGAGTAGTAATACACGGAGGCCAAGAAAAAATATATGGGTGTTTTTAAACAGTTTATTGCGTGTCTGCCTACTTATCTGATCGTCTCAAGCTGAACTTATGACATGGTCGAAAAATGTATTATTGGTAGAATTGAATGTTTTTCTTTTCACAGTAAGAGCAAAGGAACAGGTTTTAAGTCAGTCAGTTTATAATTCTTGAGCTGATATAATCAGCTGACCAAGGCCATAGCCAGACAATAATTTCAGGGGAGGTTTGGTGGGCACCTCCCCCAATTTCCAGAAGCTAGAAAAAAATTCTAAATAATAAAGAGTTCTAGAAGTTATCTGAAGTGTTTTTTTATGGCAACATAACCCCCTAGCTGTCTAAGGCTAGCAAAATTTACAAATATTAAGCACCTCTAGAAAGCTCTCTGAAATGCTTTTTATGGTAACGAAGTGGCCTAAATTGTATTAGTATCTTAATTTGGATAGTCTTTGAGCAATAAATAAAGCCATATATATTTTGTTCATAAAATTTCAAGGGGGAGGCTTAAGCCCGGAAAACCTCCCCCTGGTTACGGCCTTGCAGCTTACCCACATATCTAATAATTTTAAATAACCCAAATAAAACGTGAGTGACTAAGGGGGTCAATGGAACTCAAGTTTTAAAACATCAAACATGTTATAAATATGAGTCCAAACGATCATTCAATTTCTGTTTTTAATCTCAGTGATGTATTATTTTTGTCCCCGCCTCTTAGTGAACAAAAGTCAGGAACCTCGGCACCCTCAGAGACTTGGGAGACAAATGATGGTATAAATTCAGTCCCCGTGGGTTTTATGTCCACAAGATAGTCATTTCCCCCACTACGCCTCTAGCAACAAGGGTCAGCCGGACACAAATCTAAGGGTTGAATACACGGTGAACAACTTCCCCTAGCCCTCTCGTTAGAGATATTTATCTGCCTGGACCACAGGATCTCAGGATATGGGAACAGGAAATGTTAATACTTCCTCCATGCAGGTCTATTGGGTGGTTGTTCTGTGAGCTTCCTTCTTGGGTGGGTAGTCTAGATGAGACAGAAAAAACACGTTCTGTAAGCTCCTTTTTTTGTTGGGTGGTCTAGATGAAACAGACAACACTTGCTGTGAGCTCCCTTTTTGGTTGGGTGGTCTAGATGAGACAGACAACACTTGCTGTGAGCTCCCTTTTTGGTTGGGTGGTCTAGATGAGACAGACAACACTTGCTGTGAGCTCCGTTTTTTGTTGGGGGGTCTAGATGAGACAGACAACACTTGCTGTGAGCTCCCTTTTTTGTTGGGTGGTCTAGATGAGACAGACATCACTTGCTGTGAGCTCCCTTTTTTGTTGGGTGGTCTAGATGAGACAGACAACACTTGCTGTGAGCTCCCTTTTTGGTTGGGTGGTCTAGATGAGACAGACAACCCTTGCTGTGAGCTCCCTTTTTTGTTGGGTGGTCTAGATGAGACAGACAACACTTGCTGTGAGTTCCCTTTTTTTGTTGGGTGGTCTATATGAGACAGACAACACTAGCTATGAGCTCCCTTTTTTGTTGGGTGGTCTAGATGAAACAGACAACACTTGCTGTGAGCTCTCTTTTTTGTTGGGTGGTCTAGATGAGACAGACAACACTTGCTGTGAGCTCCCTTTTT
>CABFOW010003949.1:9457-46801 GCA_902141385.1 Timema californicum
CCCCCCCACTGCTTCACAGATAGATCTGGGAGTGCCAGAGGTCGAACCCGGTACTTCTGTACCTGTAGCCAGGAGCTGTGAGCTCAAAGGCGCTCTAGGAATACAACATACAGAAACTATAAATTAAATCTTTAACCTCCGTGCAAATTTGTTGAGCCCGTTTAGTTGGCCACGGTTGTCTTTGGAGTCCAACTACTTCAAGAGAATAGCAATGGATTAATGCTTTTCATTTCTAATTTTTGTCATTTTTAACAAACTATTTTCAATTTTTTTGTAATTATAAATATCTTTTTATTCATTGGTAACTTGCAAGAAGGATAATTTTGCAGTCCAGCACTTTTTTTTTTACAATGAAAGTTTTAAATTTAAATGAGATCTTCCTCGTAACTTTATTAAAAATTTTACCAACCACATAAACTATGTTTACCAGTAAATATTAATCAGTTGAAATAAAATTTTACTAAATATTCAATTTAAAACATATTTTACTCGAAATTATTTGTAATCACACAGTCAGCATTAGCACACTCCTAGACGGTACAGTTGACGTAGTGACAGCTCTGTTGAACCGGTGGTTTCTGTTGTCAGATCCTTGCCCTGGAGCTGGACCCAAACCTGTACCGCGTGGGACAGTCAAAGATCTTCTTCCGCGCGGGGGTGTTGGCCCACCTGGAGGAGGAGCGGGACTACAAGATCACAGACCTGATTGTCAACTTCCAGGCCTTCTGCCGCGGATACCTGGCCCGCAGGTGAAACATGGCTACCTTAGTGGCTATACCTGGCCCGCAGGTGAAACATGGCTACCTTAGTGGCTATACCTGGCCCACAGATGAAACATGGCTACCTTAGTTACAATTTATAGCACAACTTTCTGGATTTAGGTCGGTAAAGGACCCCTGAAAGGCAGAATATGTGATGTCTGTTGGGCAACATTTGTAGGAACTTTCTCGCTCACTCATTGAAATTCAGTCGGTGCAAAGGCAACGGAGGAGTCAACGCACTCGGTCACTACTTGCCTGGTATGTTTTCTTTTCCCAGAAGGCTGGGAGCGTGTTCTGCTCTGTTTGGAGGAGGGGCACATAATACCAACCATTGTGTATGTTAGCCTACACAGCCCGCACGTGACCTAGGTCACTAATCCCTTGAGCTGGGTCTCATTCTCTCGGAACTCGTCAAGGAGGAGGGAACAATGCAACACAACTTCCTAAAAGAGGAAACCAAAATCATGCACTGTCTGTTTACTTTCTAGATGCCCTCTCTTTCTGTTACACTTTCCTTTTTCTCACATCTGTGTTCTTGGTTTCCTCTTTCATACTCCCTTATGAACACAAGGGGAAATATTACTATAATAGAATCATCATCATCATCATCAGCCTGAGCCGGGTCAGTTTAGTAAATACCTCTGTGTTCCTCCTCCATCCTCCCACCATTCTTCCTCCATCCTCCCACCAATCTTCCTCCTCTAATCTCTTCCATTCTTCCTGGCAGTCTAGAATATTAAATTCTCTCGGGTCCTCGAATCTCGAGCGTCCTTGAGGATTCAAAGGTTTTGAGGTCCCGGCCCTAGCTATAACGAGTCACATGTCTGCAGGAACTACCACAAGCGCACACAGCAGCTGAACGCTATCCGGATCATCCAGCGCAACTGCGCGGCGTACCTGAAGCTGCGCAACTGGCAGTGGTGGCGACTGTACACCAAGGTGAAACCCCTCCTAGAGGTCACCAAGCAGGAGGAGAAGTTGACCTTGAAGGAGGACGAACTCAAGCAGGTAATGTAACACAACTGGGACTGGTACTCTTAGAAAGTGCACATTACATCACTGAGTATTATCTATTAGACCCTCAGTGACTTAAAAACAGGCTGCACTCGGTCTAAATCGAACCTAATTCTTACCATTTTCGACAAATTTATTTGAAAATATATGAAGCTTGATGCTACGATTGTAAAAATGTAACTTAAGAGCTGAAATGGTAAATCCCTCCATAGCTACTTTTATTTTCCACACGTGTTTTGGATACATTTTGTTGCCTGCTGTTGGTCACCACTTTCTCATAAGTTTGTAATGTTGCTCTTGGCCGATGATCAAGACATAATTACAACACACATTTTAAACGTTTGTTAATAAGATACGAGCATTAGAGAGACTCGAAGGGAGGGGGGGGGTATTTATTAATCTCCAAAGTGATTGCGGCCCACATCAAGGGGTGGGTGGTTTTCGAGCCACAACCCCACAGATGTAACGGCGGAACGAATATTTAAATGTGCGTGCTCCCACACCTGCAGGTGAAAGACAAGTTGGAGGCCCAGGAGCGCCAGGCGCAGGAGATAGATCGCCGCCTGGCGATGGCCGTGGAGGAGAAAACCACCCTCCAAGAGCAGCTTCAGGCCGAGTTGGAGTTGTGCGCAGAGGCGGAGGAGATGAGGGCCCGACTGGCGGCGCGCAAACAGGAGCTGGAGGACATCTTGCACGACATGGAGGCGCGCATCGAGGAGGAAGAGGAGCGCTCGAACACGCTCGCTGTTGAGAAGAAGAAGCTGCAGCTCAACATTCAGGTGAGTCGCATGCGTGACTGACGACAGAGACCGTTTGCGATCAATGTCAAATTTAGAGCTAGAGTTCTATAGCGGCTTTTCGCTGGTTCAGTCGTAACGTGATTGGATGACAAAACTAACGACCACTTTGTGCCGACACCATTGCCCCTATAAGCTCCAATAATAATGATAAATGACCCGCCTCGGTGGCGTAGTTGGCTAACGTACTTGTTGTGTTGAGCTCGACTGCTGAGGACGGGGAGATCGAGGTTTGAATCTCGCTCGGGTGAACTGGGGTTGGCTTTTCCTAAATGGTTTTCCACTCTCCCTCCACGCAAATGCGGGTTCACTTCCTTTAATTCAACCTTCCCAATTCCCAATCCATTAGAGTAATTAGTACTTAGAGCGTATAACCCGAATGGGTAGTAAGACGCGGTGCTAAATATTATTATTAATATATAAAAATATAATTAACATTTAGTTATTATTTTTAAATCTTAGATTTCTATTATATTAATAATTTTTTTCCAAAATTTAAATTAGTATTCAAGATTCAGAATTTAAAGGCAACAAAGGGATTTAGGATCCTGTTGGGTAAAATCTAGTATTTGACCTAACTATGTTAGAAATACGAGAAAAAAGCGCAAAGTGAATTGGGCGCGTTGCACAATGTAGAGTAGAAACAGTTGCTTGCGTCTCTCAGTTTGTCATGTTGGTACCTCTACTATCTTCTCTATTACAGGACTTGGAGGAACAACTGGAGGAGGAGGAGGCGGCCCGGCAGAAGCTCCAGCTCGAGAAAGTTCAATGCGATGCCAAGATAAAGAAATTAGAGGAGGATCTCGCGCTCAGCGACGACACGAACCAGAAGGTACGAGACGTGTTGTTGAACGTTTGGTCGTTGATCTGTGTTGACGCGAGCGACACAGAGAGAGTACATGTGTGGCGCTGTGTTGACGCGAGTGACAGAGAGAGTACATGTGTGGCGCTGTGTTGACGCGAGTGACGGAGAGAGTACATGTGTGGCGCTGTGTTGCAGTTGTCCAAGGAGAAGAAGATCCTGGAGGAGAGGTCCGCGGACCTGTCCCAAGCGTTGGCCGAGGAGGAGGAAAAGGCCAAGCATCTGTTGAAGCTGAAGACCAAACACGAGACGACGATCGCGGACCTCGAGGAGCGGCTGATCCGAGATCAACAGGCAAGGCAGGAGGTAAGTGACGCGTCTGCAAGGGGTACTTAACACGGTCTCTGTTCTAGTGTCCTTGCACCAATAAACAAGTGGAGCACGGGACAACCTTAACGACCAGATCCCAGAGCATTAATTTAACATTTATTTGAATACACATACAATACAATTGCAGAGAAATGAAGCACAAAAAAAATATGTAAAATCACACATTGACATTTACAGACACTTCATTGGCATTTACAGACACTTCATTGGCATTTACAGACACTTCATTGGCATTTACAGACACTTCATTGGCATTTACAGACACTTCATTGGCATTTACAGACACTTGATTGAATATTCGACGGCTGCCGGAGGGGCCTTGATGTTAAAACTGGGTGTGTCGCTCTAGGTGGAGCGTAGCAAGCGCAAGCTGGAGACGGAGGTGAGCGACATGCGCGAGCAGCTGAGCGAGCGCAAGGCACAGGTGGAAGAGATCCAACTGCAGCTCGGCAAGAGGGAAGAGGAACTAGCCCAGGCGCTCATGAGGATAGACGAGGAGGGCGCGGGCAAGCAGCAGACTCACAAGGCGCTCAGGGAGCTCGAGTCTCAACTGTCCGAGGTACACTCCCCGATCCTCACAAGCTTGATTAAATTAATACACATTCATTGATCATAACAGATTTTATGGCCCTAACTTGTTTAATTTGAGGTGACCTGGTGGTCTAGGGGTAAGGTGTCAGACTTCTGTGCTGGCGGCCGGGGTTCAATCCTCGGTCCCGGCACAGATTTATCTGATTACCAAACCCTTCCTTCACCTCTGACAAGACATCTTGTGAATGTGAGGAATGCCAGGCCTCCACCGTGGTTCGGATTCCACGTTAAACTGTAGGTCCTCCATTTCATCTCACAATCACCCTACCATTACACGTTAGCGTAAGTGTGTACAACCCGAACGGGTAGTAAGACAATAATAATAATAATATAGTATTATATAACTCTCTGAGTGATAATAAGTTGAGTATTTTTACCAACGGAGCTTTGTAATATTGTCCGAGCCTGATGGACGGTAGTTGGTAAGGCAAGGTTTCACGATGGAGGGTAGTCGGTAAGGCAAGGTTTCACGATGGACAGTAGTCGGTAAGGCAAGGTTTCACGATGGAGGGTAGTCGGTAAGGCAAGGTTTCACGATGGAGGGTAGTCGGTAAGGCAAGGTTTCACGATGGAGGGTAGTCGGTAAGGCAAGGTTTCACGATGGAGGGTAGTCGGTAAGGCAAGGTTTCACGATGGAGGGTAGTCGGTAAGGCAAGGTTTCACGATGGAGTGTAGTCGATAAGGCAAGGTCTCTCCTCGTCTGACCTCGACGTGTTGTTGCAGCTACAAGAGGACCTGGAGGCGGAGAAGGTGGCTCGAGCTAAAGCCGAGAAACAGAAGAGAGATCTGAACGAGGAACTGGAGGCTCTGAAGAACGAACTGCTGGACTCGCTGGACACGACGGCAGCCCAGCAAGAGCTCAGGACCAAGAGGGAACAGGAGTTGGCGACGCTGAAGAAACAACTGGAGGAGGAGTCCGTCTCGCACGAGTCCGGTCTGGCCGAGTTGAGACACAAGTACAGTCAGGAGCTGGCCGTCATCAACGACCAGATGGATGCTATCAAGAAGAACAAGGCGGTCATAGAGAAGTCGAAACAGCAGCTTGAGGCTGAGAACGCAGACCTCACAACCGAACTGCGCTCGGTCTCCGCAGGCCGCCAGGAATCGGAGCGTCGACGTAAACAGGCAGAGAGTCTTCTGGCCGAGGTTCAGGCCAAGATGGTGGAGGTCGAGCGTGCGCGCAGTGAACTGGCTGAGCGCGCTGGTAAGCTGCAGCAAGAAGCAGATGCGGTGTTGGCTCAGCTCGAGGAGGCCGAGCTGCGGGCCTCCGCTGCGGTGAAGAGCGCCGTCACCATGGAGTCCCAGCTCACTGAGATACAGGCTCAGCTGGAGGACGAGACGCATCAGAAGCTGGCCCTCAGCTCCAAGCTCCGCCAATTGGAGGGGGAGAAGGAGTCACTCCTGGAGCAGTTGGAGGAAGAGGAGGAGGCCAAGAAGAACCTGGACAAGCAGGTGGCAGCACTGACCCTCCAACTAGCGGACTCCAAGAAGAGGGCAGACGACGAGGCCGAGCAGGTGGCAATCCTTGATGAGAGCAGGAAGAAGATGACAAAGGTTGGTATGACTAGCTTTTAGAAGTCGGGTACAGATCAATGAGAGGGCAGAGTCCCCGGGATAGTAATGAGCTGTGTGTTCCTGCCAGGACATCGAGGCCCTCCAGAGGCAAGTGGAGGAGCTCCAGGCGGCCAACGACAAGCTCGATAAGTCCAAGAAGAAGCTGCAGGCCGAACTGGAGGATAGCAACATTGACCTGGAGGCGCAGCGGGCCAAGGTCCTGGAGCTGGAGAAGAAACAGAGGAACTTCGACAAGGTGCTCTTGGAGGAGAAGGTGAGTGTCAGTGAACCAGAATAACTCTTGGAGGAGAAGGTGAGTGTCAGTGAACCAGAATAACTCTTGGAGGAGAAGGTGAGTGTCAATGAACCCGACTAACTCTTGGAGGAGAAAGTGAGTGTCAATGAACCAGAATAACTCTTGGAGGAGAAGGTGAGTGTCAATGAACCCGACCAACTCTTGGAGGAGAAGGTGAGTGTCAATGAACCCGACCAACTCTTGGAAGAGAAGGTGAGTGTCAATGAACCCGACCAACTCTTGGAGGAGAAGGTGAGTGTCAATGAACCAGACTAACTCTTGGAGGAGAAGGTGAGTGTCAATGAACCCGACCAACTCTTGGAGGAGAAGGTGAGTGTCAATGAACCCGACCAACTCTTGGAGGAGAAGGTGAGTGTCAATGAACCCGACCAACTCTTGGAGGAGAAGGTGAGTGTCAATGAACCCGACCAACTCTTGGAGGAGAAGGTGAGTGTCAATGAACCCGACCAACTCTTGGAGGAGAAGGTGAGTGTCAATGAACCCGACCAACTCTTGGAGGAGAAGGTGAGTGTCAATGAACCCGACCAACTCTTGGAGGAGAAGGTGAGTGTCAATGAACCCGACCAACTCTTGGAGGAGAAGGTGAGTGTCAATGAACCCGACCAACTCTTGGAGGAGAAGGTGAGTGTCAATGAACCCGACCAACTCTTGGAGGAGAAGGTGAGTGTCAATGAACCCGACCAACTCTTGGAGGAGAAGGTGAGTGTCAATGAACCCGACCAACTCTTGGAGGAGAAGGTGAGTGTCAATGAACCCGACCAACTCTTGGAGGAGAAGGTGAGTGTCAATGAACCCGACCAACTCTTGGAGGAGAAGGTGAGTGTCAATGAACCCGACCAACTCTTGGAGGAGAAGGTGAGTGTCAATGAACCCGACCAACTCTTGGAGGAGAAGGTGAGTGTCAATGAACCCGACCAACTCTTGGAGGAGAAGGTGAGTGTCAATGAACCCGACCAACTCTTGGAGGAGAAGGTGAGTGTCAATGAACCCGACTCTCGGAATGTGTTGGAACTCGGGGCTGGTAGCGCCAGATATCGCCGCTGAAGGATTAACGTGGCTTAGAATCCACTCTCAGGAGGTCCTTGTTGCTAACGGTGTGCTGTGATTGGTTTGTAGGCCGTATCGGAGCAGATCGCTCTGGAGAGGGACGCGGCTGAGAAGGAGGCCCGGGAGAAGGAGACGAGAGTTCTGTCGTTGACCCGCGAGCTGGACGAGTTGACGGACAAAGTGGAGGAGTTGGAGCGAGGTCGCAGACAGCTCCAGGGCGAGTTGGACGACCTGGCTAACAGTCAGGGAACAGCCGACAAGAACGTGAGTATTTTGAAACGTAGGGTTCGGCCTCCTCCCCAGTTTTAACCCAAGACTGAATCTTGAGTGACACTGCCCCTACCCCTAGTAGGGCCCCCCAAGCAGGCCAGTAACGTAACATATTGATTTGATGGTGCCAAGTGGCTTGGTTTGTTTTTCACATCTCTGGATCTCAATTTGTTGTTTGACTCTAACTCTTGGTGTGTCTTGTTATGCGCCGGCCGCCCTCACCACTGGTTTAGGCAGAGGTAAGACACCAACCACCACCTTCTCTTACACTCACTGCTGACCACTCAGCAATTAGTGGGCCTGGACACTGGGCTCACGGGCCTGTTAGCTTGGCTCACTGTAACTGGACACTGGGCTCACGGGCCTGTTAGCTTGGCTCACTGTAACTGGATACTGGGCTCACGGGCCAAGCACTCTATAAAATGGAGCTACATAGTTTTTAGAGTTGAGTTCGAGTACCGAGAGACGGTCTCAGAATATCCTCTTCTTGGTTGCCTCTCACTTTGTCCATGTCAGGCGTTCTAACCTTTGCCCTGACACACTCCAGGCTCTCTCGAGCTTAGTGGCTTGGCACTCTTGAGGGGGGGAAGTGATCCGGGAGTCGAACCCACACAATCATCTTGTTGTGCTTGTTGCGTCAGGTCCATGAGCTGGAGAAGGCCAAGAGGGCCCTGGAGAGTCAACTGGCTGAGCAGAAGGCGCAGAATGAGGAGCTGGAGGATGAACTTCAGTTCACCGAGGACGCTAAGCTGCGTCTGGAGGTGAACATGCAGGCGCTGAGGGCTCAGTTTGACCGGGACTTGCAGGTGTGTACTGAATTACGTGTAACTACAATCACAGCCATTGAGAGTTCAGTTTACACATGGCCGTAACTAAGTAACGTCACTTGTAAGCGAATAACAAAGTGCGCGGTGTGTGCAGGCGAAAGAGGAGCAAGCCGAGGAGAAGCGCAGAGGTCTGGTGAAGCAGCTGCGCGACGTCGAGGCTGACCTGGAGGACGAGCGTAAGCAGAGGGCTAGTGCGCTCTCTGTGCGCAAGAAGCTGGAAGCTGACCTTAAGGACATGGAGCAACAGCTCGAGATGCACGACAAGATCAAGGAGGATGCGCTTAAACAGCTCAAGAAACTGCAGGTACAACTTCACCCGAGAAATAGTCGGCTAATCCGACATCCTAGTTCAGTTGGTAGTGCATCGAGGGGCTTTCACAGTGATTGACGTCCTGGGGACAGGGTGTTGTGTCTATTAAAGAATTTGCTATTTTAATACATCGGCACTAAGCTCTGCCCTGATCTAGATTCATCAAGAGTTTCCTTTTAAGAGAGACTGGTTTGAATCCCGGTGAGACTTAGTGTGAGACTTAGCAGACAGGACACTGACTGGAACTAACAGCGCTAAGCACCTGTACAGTGGTAGTTGTATAGCGCTCTGGTGTATGTCTAGGCGCAAGCCAAGGACTCGGCCCGCGACGCAGAGGAGGCGCGCGTGGCACGCGACGAGCTGGCCGCGCAGGCCAAGGAGGCTGAGAGGAAGCTGAAGGTCCAAGAGGCAGAGTTGGTACAACTGGCGGAGGACCTGGCCAGCGCCGAGAGGGCCAGGAGGGCCGCCGAGGGGGAGAGGGACGAACTCCAGGAGGAGATCAACAGCAGCGCCAACAAGGGGACACTCCTGCTGGACGACAAGAGGAGACTGGAGGCGCGGATAGCGACCTTGGAGGAGGAGCTCGAGGAGGAGCAGAACAACTCCGAGATCCTGAAGGCGCGCAAGGGACTCATCAATGTGGAGCAGCTCACAGCCGGTACCGTGCACACCTTTATAGCAACATAGTAGAATAAACCTTGTATGTTTTTCATGTTTTTAAAAAGATGTCACGATTCCTGTTTTTCCTCATTTTGGTCATTAAATCCTAACTAGAGTTGGGTGTTCTCCACAATTTTCCGAATCTTGTAAAAAAGTATGAACCTTGACTCTTCAACATACACCCAACCTAACCTCTACCACTCGCTATGGCATTGCAACATCTACAAATACACCTCGCCCTTTCACTCGACAACAACTGCAGAACCACTGGTTAGAGCGGGATTCACTATTCAAATACCCGTACAATTCTGTATCCATTTATTGATCAAGAAGAAACTGATACACACTAATTAGTAATTACTGGCACAACACATCAGGCCTACACACTAATTACTGGCACAACACATCAGGCCTACACACTAATTACTGGCACAACACATCAGGCCTACACACTAATTACTGGCACAACACATCAGGCCTACACACTAATTACTGGCACAACATATCAGTTCTACACACTAATTACTGGCACAACACATCAGGCCGCTACAGCTTAATGAACTATTGGTATGCACTGTAATGTATTTGTAAAAAAATAATAAACTTAATACGCTGAGGCTTGATTTGTATAAGATCATCAGAACACAGAGCTCGTGTTGAGTAGGCCCACCTTTACAATTAGTCGCCACTAAAGGGCAAACAAATGAATATTAGTAGCGATGAAAACTAACACAACTCAAGAGTATCGGTGCATTGTTCAGATACCGGAACTTTCTTACCGAGGTTTGGAGCTAACATCCTCAATGGTATCTAGTTCGGATAAAGAGTGCGGCACTCTGTTCCAGATCTGGCGGCGGAGCGCTCGACCACCCAGAAGCTGGAGACAGGTCGCATGCTGCTGGAGCGACAGAACAAAGAACTGAAGGCCAAGCTGACAGAGCTGGAGACAGCCCAAAGGACCAAGACCAAGGCCACCATCTCGGCCCTGGAGTCAAAGTTGGCTAACCTGGAGGAACAACTGGAAGCGGAGGCCAAGTGAGTGTTGGCGACAGTTTAATGAAACAGTTGGTACCAATCAATGTTTACGATCAGGAAGGTTGGAAGTGTAATGTTATGGCCGTCGTTAAGTTCAAAGTGTTATGGAATTTTTCCAAGTTATACTTAGAAAATAAAGAAAACTTGTTCTAAATCTCAAAACGATAAAAAAATATATATATTTTATTTCTTAAGGTAATTTCAGTTCATTTTTATTTGCTGTAAAATATAAGTGTAATATAATCACTAGACTTTGAATAATAAACAAAGCTTCAAATAGCCACCGAAGCCAAACATGGGCTCGAATCGAATACGAAGTGCACCAAGATTCGCGAATTTTCGGAAGCTTCACACACCCTGTATTATAGCTTGTTCACCTGATACTCCGAGGAATCTTGGTTTCAGCACTGACCCACTTAACTACCGGCTCGGTGACACTCCAGGGCGGAAATACTCCCTCTCTCTTGACCTTGAGTTTGTTAGACACTGGTACAGTCCCAGCCCACTGTAGGAATCTGGTGGTTTAGTACACTGATTCTTCACCTCTGACAAGACATCTTGTGAATGTGGGGAATGCCAGGCCTCCACCGTGGTTCGGATCCCACGTTAAACTGTAGGTCCTCCATTTCATCTCACAATCACCCTACCATTACACATTAGCGTAAGTGCGTACAACCCGAACAGGTAGTAAGACGCGGGCTAATAATAATAATAATAATAATAATAATTTAGTACACTGAGCATATAATGTGTTCAATTTTCAGAGGGACAAGTCTCCATATTTGGGTCACTATCATTAATGTTTACGCGCTAATCTGTAATGAGGGACCATGTTGTGTTCCAGGGAGAGGTTCGCACAACAGAAGATCAACAGGAAGCAGGACAAGAAGCTGAAGGAGCTGATGATGCAGTTGGAGGACGAGAGGAGGCACGCTGATCAGTACAAGGAGCAGGTCGAGAAGGTACGTAGCGCCATCTCAGCGTATCTAGATGAGTGGGGACGTAGTCTGGTGGTGTCAAGTTGCGTGACGTGAGTGATTGTGTGCAGGTGAACGGGCGCGTGAAGGGACTGAAGCGCCAGCTGGACGAAGCGGAGGAGGAGATCAGTAGAGAGAAGGCCCAGAAGCGCAAGGCCCAGCGGGAGATGGAGGACATGTTGGAGAGCCAGGAGACGATGACCCGCGAGATCTCCAACCTCAAGAACAAGCTCAGGTACTGGCCCTGTGTTGTCCCGGACCTACCTTTAGTATTTTAAACTTCAATCTGATCTTTGTTTGTTTGTTTGATGAAATTTAATTTAAGAAAGAGCATAAAAATTAAAAACTCTTAACTATACAGATGTGAGTTGCTATTTTGTTTGACAATAATCGCCTTTTCCTTTTGCAAAGGCTGAAAACGGTCAAATTTACTTGTTCTTTCGTCTTTCCTTGTCTCTCTTACATTCACTGTCCTTGTGTCTCCTACATTCACTGTCCTTGTCTCTCCTACATTCACTGTCCTTGTCTCTCCTACATTCACTGTCCTTGTCTCTCCTACATTCACTGTCCTTGTCTCTCTTACATTCACTGAGTGTGACATATTACAACACATACAGGTCTCTCACACACCTGTAGAACAACTCTCCCTGCTGCCCTCTTCACTACCATCACTACTCACTTTGTCGTGCTAAACCTCACTTCTCAGTCCTCTTGCTGAGCCTATCAACAACTGTTGACAGACAGAGCACATACCCCCTTCCCTCCTGAGTTTGCTACAGAACAAAGATGATAGATTGGACCAGTAGCGCCTGCTGGAACAAAGAGAGGGACTTATTACCTAGTGTAACTCATGTTATCTACAACTGTCTTGTCTTCTTCCACTGTTTACAAATACAACACACATATCTTAGCCAGACACAGGCCTGGATTTCTGGATCCATGACGAGCATAGTTGGATATTAAACATGTTCTGGGGTCTGATTGCGGTGTTTTAAACCACTCTTAATCACCCTAATATCCATTATTTTGTTGAACACTTGTATCTTAAGTATCCTTGCTGTCGTGTGACCTTGTGGTGTGATCTGTGTCACTCAGGCGCGGGGGCTCGGGTCCGGGTATCGGACTCAGCGCCCGTCTCGGTGGTGGGACCAAGCGCGGCTCCATTCCTATGGGCGGGGAAGACTCTATGAACGCCGACGATTCGGTCGACGGGGAGGAGACACCCAATTGAACGCCTGGTCCGATCGTCTCGTTCTTCCTCGTGTGATGAGCACATGTGCCACAAAAATTGTGTATTTTTTATGATTTTTTTTTTAAGAATTCTATGAAATCATGTAAATTTTCTGTCGAGGCAGATCGTTTTTATATCGACAAATCACATAATTTTGTATGTATTATATATATTTATATATATGTTGTCTTTCAACCTGGAATTGGGGATAATATCCCAGAATCATTAGGTAAACAGGGGAAATGTTCCATTTGACTCTTGTCTAAGGAGCCATATTTGTTCAGGGCAGAACATTGTTCGAATTACATTCCTTGTAACAAGAACTTGCTTCAGGCAGAAGTAACTTATGTTTGTACATTACGAACATACTCTGCCTAAAATACACCACCAAGGTCACTGGAACATACCAGTTGAAAAGCAGGAGCTCATTGTGATTATAAATCTTCTTACCGGTGGGCCCGCTTTTAACAAACATTTCACTAAAAATATACGGAGTATGTTTTGTGAGTTTTTAGAATACATCTGTACAATAAATTGTAAAACCACGACAAAAAGCAGTCACAACCACCCATTTTATATCTGAACAGCGGAACTCAAGTAAATCTGTTGGAGACACAGATTGGTACCTGTGGGTTTTGGTAAAAGTGGACCCATCTAACTAGCCTTCTTTTGACAGGTGGAGAAAATTTGTATAGTTTTTTTTGCGCGTGTATTTTTAGGTAAAATAATAATAATAATATCTGGTGATTGGTTTGCAACGCTTGTGAGAAGTATATCCTATTTATAACAATGTGGAGACTTTGTTTTTCTGTAGTGCCTAAATTACTTAGATACGACTAATACAAACCCCGAGTACTTAGTTTGTTAATTTGTAATTTAAAGAATATTATAATATTTGAATTTATTATGTAGTTTTGTTCTTGGCACAGGTTAGTGTGCGTGCGTGAATGAATTGTTTTTGTAAGTTGTGAATGAGTGTATGTATGGAATGTACTTTTTTAAAAAAAATTTTCAACAATGAGAGGGTCACTACTTGAACTTTGACCTTTCAAATGTCCAATAAACAAACAACTTTTACCGAGTCTTTGCTTTCTGTTTTAAGAATACTAGGTGTTAGAAAACTGGCGCCAAGAAGCCGTGTCCAAACCAAGATTTTCAATATTTGATAATATGAATCGCTGCTTATTAATATACTGACTCCAAATCAAATTCCACGTTTTGGAAATTTTATTTTAAATTTAGACTCTGATTTGAATTTTTCAAATATTGAAATTATATTTGTAAGAAGGTACAGGAGAGATAGATAGAAGCATTTAAAAGGCGACAAACACAAAATGGCTGTTACAGTGAAAAGAAGAACACAGTTCACACTTTACACTGCTGCCAATGGACAAAGAGGTAATGCTGCCTCTAGAAGAAAATCGACCATCACCGCCCATTTCCCCGACCTTGGTCTCATTCTATCAGAAGGAAGGGGGAGATTTGTGACACAATTTCCTAAGAGAGGAAACCAAAACACTGAAGAGAGGAAAAGGGAAATAGAGACCATGACAGGATCTTGGCGGCCATATTGATGGTTTAGTAGCGGGTCAGGGCCTCTCGGAGAGTTTTATGCGACCTCAAACTAAGAAAAGTGTATTCTATTGAAGCTCCCCGGGTGCTCAAACCGGGACAGGCGCTAGAGGCAGATCGTGAGCCCCCCTCTCCTTGTTAAACTTCAATGGTGGTGGAACCTTATTTGTCTAGGTAAAGTAAATTAGCAGAAAAGGTTTTTAGAGGGCTGTTGACCCCAAGCCAAACCCTTCCCCGGCAAATGTTTGGAAATTGGATTCCTCCTGGAACAGAAGTCTTTGACCTGTGGTAACATTTTTTGTGGCCCACTGTTTCGTGAAATATATACGATTATTCCATGAGAATAAATGACAAATATTTTAAAATAATCAACTAATAAAATAAAAATGTATTTTATAATAAAACAAACTATTGCTCAATCAATGGCTTGTAAATGTATAACAATACAGTGTACAGGGATGTAAAGTGATAGTGATGGAAGACAACCCGAAAGGAGTTAGGATTAAGATTAGATAAGGACAGACACACTTTTCTTTTCATATGAAAACAGAATATTTCTGAAAATTCAAAACAATGTGTAAATGTAGGAAGCCATGGAGAGAGAAGTTTGTTCCTATCGAGACCTAACCTAACTATCCTTTCAGGTTGGCTTCTTACACTATCACTTACAGTAGCCCCATGGCTTCTTTGGAGCTGACTGACAGCTTTAAAAAGTTACCAGACCAAATTAAGTATCCCTACGCCAAACCAGATTATCTGTAAAAACATGTGTTTATTAGCTATCACTTCTGACTGTCAAAATTTAGGTATATGCCTCAATTTTGACTGTCAGAAGTCAGAATTGAACCGTCAGTCAGCACCAAAGAAGCCGTGGGACTACTGTAGATTATTCTACAATGTGTTTCTACACTGTCTTATTATATAAATGATTTCTGTTTTTTACCTGAAGAAAAGTATTATGTTTTAATACAAATGACAACTCTAGTAGTCGAGACAAATGACGCTACCCCCTGCTATGTAACAGAGAATATGCTTGACGAGAAACCCTAATCCCTGGTGTGAGTATAAAAATGAGCCGATACAAATATTGCGGGCTCCCGAGAGACAGAAACACTGGCCCTTGGACGTAAAAGGGTTGAGGACCCCCTGAATGCTACTTTTCAGAATATCAGCTGCGGTGAAACCCAATCCGGAGAGGGGGGCAAGTTTATTCCACAAAGGGAAGGGGGACGCATTCTTTCCAAGGGCCCCAGGTTTTTACATTTAAAAAACAATCTATGAAATTAATGTGTAACTGAACACAGAAATATTAATCGTATGATAATATACTTAAATTTAAATTGAGCTTGATTCACTGTCCTACTCTTGCTGAGTCTTAAGTTCCCATCACTTGTAAACGAAAGGCAAGACCGGGCTGGAATATTGAAGTGATTGTAACACGTGACAGAAGTTGCTCACTCACATAATTTATATTTGGTTCTTGGGCTCACCACCACGGCACCAATAGTTCCCCTCGCACGGTGGGTGTGTCTGTACCTGGCGCACTTACTGGAACCGTCCGACGGGTTTTGTTTCGACTTTATATCTAGTTATCATATGGTCATAGCTCTCAGAGGAATAGACATTTTCAATCTATCTCTAAAATTAAGGAAAGATCACTAACAAATAATTTTAGAAAATTTTAAATTTTCTAAAAATGAGAATTATCTATATTGAAACTGTACATCCAAAGAATTTCATATGGGGGTGACCTGGTAAGGTGTCAGACTTCTGTGCTGGCGGCCGGGGTTCAATCCTCGGTCCCGGCACAGATTTATCTGATTACCAAACCCTTCCTTCACCTCTGACAAGACATCTTGTGAATGTGGGGAATGCCAGGCCTCCACCGTGGTTCGGATTCCACGTTAAACTGTAGGTCCTCCATTTCATCTCACAATCACCCTACCATTACACATTAGCGTAAGTGCGTATAATCCAAACGGGTAGTAAGACGTGGTGCTAATAATAATAATAATTTCATGTGGTTAACAAAATAACGTGCATGTTATTCTGAGAAAGATGATATTTTATTCCAAACAACAAGAGACTAATAACGTGTGATTGTGGCTTTACATTATTATGTGTAATATTGACACAACCTTAGGTCAATAAATGGTGGAAAGAACAATTCCTCGGCCCCTAAAGTTATCAGGGGTTGTCCAACATGTCCTAGTGAAGAGGGAACACAACTTAACCTAAATACGAGTGATCAGCTCTACATCTAACAGCATTCACACGACCTACAAACAATAAATACTAGTATCAGATAAATAAGACTATATTTATTTTATCTTCAAACTCAACAATTCACCAATCGGACCAGCTTGATATGATATTGTTCTCTGGTAATTGCTTGGTCTTCTCTTTTAGGAGGTTGCATTGCTCAGTCCACACTCGCTCTCCGTTTCCACGAAACTAAACCCACGTCAGATTGAAATTAAACCGAGGATTTGCTTATTTGAACACCTTGTAATATGCGATGGTGGCTTCAACGAATAATTCAAACACTTTATTTATTCTGCAAACTTTAAAACAAGAGATTCTGTTTGATAACAAATTGAGTTATGTTAGAACGTGAGCTGGCTGCGATGGTTTGTTTTATTACATTAAATACTGAAAGTAGAGCTTTAAAGAAGTCGTTAGGATCGTTTTTTATCATACAAGTTTTGTAGCCACCTTAAGTTTTTTCAAGAGCACATTTAATTTAAAACATGGAGCGTTTCCAGTAGACGATTGGCGGACTTGTCACTAGACTTGCGAACCTGGTCTCTGGTGACATTCCGGTTGCCTGGAACAAGGGGTAAAGTGGTCAACTTGACTTTGGGAAATGTTTAATATGTATACAAGTCGCGGAAACATGAACCGTTGATCTAAACTTACCGAAGAAGTGGGGAAATGTAACTGTCCTTCATCTTCATAATCCTTGACGCTGCTGCCCTGGATAACATAACAAACATTTCATTTATGTATCTTCACACACAAATAGCAATATTTACGCTGTAAGGGAGGAAGTTGTTTGATTTATTTCGGAATAACGTTAAGAAATGAGCCCAAATGTTGAAGGTCTGCTAAACAACCGGTCGACCTGGGACCCACATACTCTATACTATGACATGTTCTGATCACGCTATTGGCTGAGAAACCATCCTCCGTGCACACTAGACCAGAACAACACGAATCTGCATGTATTTGTATTCTGATTGGTTGATGTGTACTTAAAACATTTTAACAAACTGATATTTTCACAGTGAAATACTCAAAGCAATATTTTTTATTAAATTGTGTAAATAAAAAGTCAACCAGATATTTAGAGTGTTAACTAAATGTAGCACAGTTTTTTCTATTCCAAATAATGTTAGACCATGCACCTATGACTGCTCAAGGTGACGTGTACCTGGCAAGGGTAGCTGGCACAAGGCGTTCTCCTCTCCTCTAGTTCCTGGTACACCCTGGTTTCTCTGGGATCAGGACTGTACGAATCCCTGTCCCCCGGTGGTAGCGAACCACGCTCCCAGGAGGTGGAGGGGTACACATGGGTATCTAGAAGCCGAGACACGTCGGACTCGTAAGTAGAAACTGTGGCTTCCTTCGAGCGATTCTTCTCGGCTGTCCGCGAGATGTTAAAGTTCATAGGGGCATCCCCGAATACCTTCTTCAGATACTCGAGAGGGTCAAGTATCGTCTCGGAGAGGGGCAAGTGCTCGGGGAGTGTCTCCGGGGAACTGGGACTTGTAGACTCGTGGCATTCACTCGGTTTTGTCTGTGTGGCGGTGGTTTGTTGGGGGTTTGTGTGGTTGCATCTCTGGCTGGAGACTGGAGGATCCTTGCTGTGACTGGAGACTGGAGGATCCTTGCTGTGACTGAAACACGAGTAGATGACACTACTCCAAAGGATAACTACCTCTCTCCACATGTTCCAGGCTATGGTGGTCGAAGGCTCTCGAGGCGCGACTCTCACAATAAGACTGAACTGCCCAAGACAAGGAGATCGAGGTTTTAACTGAGGTTGGGTGATTTTTTTGAAACAATTTTTACTCCCCCCCNCCCCCCCCATGCCAATGCGTGTACACTTCCTTATCCAAGCGTAATTAGTATAAATGTGTATTACCCAAAGTGTAGTGAGACGCTGGAACAAAATAAATAAGTGTGCTTTAAAAAATACTTGATTTTAACAGTCTTTCCGATATTCCATTCACTATAATATTCGGTTGAATGTTACATTATGGGTCTGGGGCCTGGTTGTTAAGTTCATCCTGTATTTATAATCAGTTCTGCAGTAATAGAACTCTAAAACAAATTCTAGTTAAACATGTGATGTTACGTTGACTCCTCTAATACCTGTTCATCCCTAACCGAAATGTAAACCATCGAGAATAATCCGATATTGCAGTTCGGGACGTTCGTTACCTTTTAACAAATGTGTCCTGTAGCTTTCTGCGGACGCTCTGCAGGTGGTCTGAAACAAATATAAGTACTAATATATACGTCTCCTTTATACACCAATACACATTTCTAGAAGCAGAGAATTGTCACATTTGATCAAGTGCACTCAAAAGTGTGAGTAGCGAGTGTCCTCAGTCACTCACAAACCACCAAGTTCTGCACGTGGTGAAAACAAGAGCTCTTGACCATGGTAGGGTCCAGGGTTTCAATGACCTTCATTGTTAATTTGCGGAGAAACACAAATAGTACTGTGTTGATTAAAATAGATAATTAAAATTAAATATTTGTTTTAACACCACAAATGTTTCAAAGAGGATTGTCTTAGAGCTGAGGATGCATGAAATGGTTTTACAAAACAATATTTTATATTATTATTATTAGCACCGCGTCTTACTACCCGTTCGGGTTATACGCACTTACGCTAATGTGTAATGGTAGGGTGATTGTGAGATGAAATGGAGGACCTACAGTTTAACGTGGGATCCGAACCACGGTGGAGGCCTGGCATTCCCCCACATTCACAAGATGTCTTGTCAGAGGTGAAGGAAGGGTTTGGTAATCAGATAAATCTGTGCCGGGACCGAGGATTGAACCCCGGCCGCCAGCACAGAAGTTTGACACCTTACCCCTAGACCGCCAGGTCACCAATATTTTATAACACTTGTACAATTTTATTTCTTTTGAAGGTAATAATATTTTTAGGAATGAAATAAAACTAATTAATGACAAGTTATTCATTTAGTAATATGTTAATCAGAAACGAATATTGTGTGCGCATCATTTTCAAAGATTTGTCTTAAAGAGAAAATTGCTAGGCATTTATTGAAATATTTCTTAGGTTGGATAACGTCGTGCGCTACTCACTATATTTACACAACTCGCCGAGTCTCTTGGAGACTGCGCTGACGCTCTTCTCACAAGCGGCGCTGAACGCCTGATACTCCAGGTTGTGCGAGTCGTCCTCGTCAGAAGAACTGATTGTTGATAGGTTCAAGGTGCTCTTGTTAGGGGGTCCCACTGATACCGGGGCGTAGGGGCCCCCATGCACCATGCGGGTGCTGCTAGCACAGAAACAACGGTTGAAGTGTCTTGACTATGAAAATGGCAAGTGTTGGTACTTGGAGCAGAAATACAAAGGTGTGACAACATACTACAGAATGTGGTTTTACAATTATTACTCTCATGTTTGAGCGCAATTAAAACACCCACATGAGGGTAAAATTTAGAGGAAATGTTTTCACATTTGCCTGGAAGGAGGGTTGTAAATCATTTAGGAGTAAACACACTTTCTACAACCAAATCTGATTTGAGCCTCAAGCTATACCCGATATCACCGCTGAAGAAACTGCACGTCTTATGAATTAGCACTTTATCTTTGCTCTCTCTCAGTTGGCTGTTGCTAAATCTCCTCTCTTTCAACTGTCGGAAGGTGGTGCGCTGGGGCAAGGACGGCCCTGTTCCCCGACAGTAGCTGTGCAGTTCCCACAGTGATGATATCTAGTGTAGGCAATATTTACACCTTGGACTGATGCGGGGGAATAACTCTGGAATATTATATATTACTACCAGCCCGAGTATCGCACCCCAATACTCACCAGAGCGGGCTGAGCTGGCGGGGCTCAACGAGGGCCTGGAGCGCGGGAGAGTCAACCGCCTCGCTCTCCGTCTGCCCATACAGTCTCGGCACCAGGGACCTCCTGAGACAGCACAATTATTGTGTTTGTCAACAAGTACTTGAAGAAGCACTGCTCGATAATGTCAATCGGTGAGTTACCATCTAATCTCAGGAGACAGGACGAAGTCGACTCAAAATTGAAACTAGTCGTACTAATACATCATCAACATAACAAATCTCAGACCTTGGTCTAGATCATTGAAGCGTTATACTCCAAACCTTCAATCGAGGTGGCGGGGGGATATGACTGAAATAAATTATTGGTCTAAGAGGGGAACCAACTTTATAATAAACTCTACCACATTCCGTCCTATTCACAAGATGGTGGTTAATTTAGTTTACCACCTGCGGTGAAGTTGGTGAATTTGTTGTCAGAGAAATTAGTTCAAACCAAGGCCTGGTGCACAATTACCTCGACTCGGCCTTTCCGTTGTCCTGGGAGCTTCCGACAGACCTGCTTTGTTTATTTGCGAGGTCGATTATTCGATGCAGGTCGTTCTCGAGATAGGCCTGGCTCAGTTCATTCAATGGCAAGGCTTGAACAGACGAACATAATACTCCATGAACATTGTGTCGCCATTTTGAACATCAGGGGGGATCCTGGTTCCCTCCTGTTTGTCCTCATGGCTGAGTGGTCAGGGAGACTCATAAATAAGTAAGGTCTATATTTCATAACCCTGCTATTAATTAAAGTTAGGTGCTAAGTAAAAAAATATAACGCCTGCAAGTGAGCTGTAAATCTATATAATATATTTTCACAAAACTATCTACAATGGCCCTTATTTGTACCAAACAATCTGAAATAAGTTTTTATATGATTATTATTATTATTAGCACTGCGTCTTACTACCCGTCCGGGTTATACGCACTTACGCTAATGTGTAATGGTAGGGTGATTGTGAGATGAAATGGAGAACCTACAGTTTAACGTGGAATCCGAACCACGGTGGAGGCCTGGCATTCCTCACATTCACAAGATGTCTTGTCAGAGGTGAAGGAAGGGTTTGGTAATCAGATAAATCTTTACTGCGACCAAGGATTGAACCCCGGTCACCTGACACCTTACCCCCTAGACCGCCAGATCACCTGAAGTTTTTATAGAAATGACGTGAGGTCATGACAGCAATGTTAAATAATAGTTGTACATATTTATTAAATTTTCAGTGTTACGGATACAAACTTGCCGATACGATTGTAAAAATTTCACTATTACATTAAAACAATATAAAGTGGTTTTTATCTCCTACCTCGATTCATGATTGACGAGTGTTGACCTCGCCTGAACAAACCAGTGACCACCTGCGTCAACAGAACACACATTTGATAAACATGAGTATTTTTTATTTTTAATGCACTCCAAATAATTAGAAAGTTTAAGTTATATCTTTAAATAAAGAAGGAATAGCCATTTAACTCTTTTATATTTTAAAGAGTACTAAAAGTTAAATGATTTTGCAGGCATTTTCTGTTAACTAATGTCTATCACTCTATTTTATTAACTTATCTGAAACATTTGCTTTTTTCAAAATTTGGCGACCTTTGCGTTTTTGGGAGTCAAACTAGGACACTATAAACACATCTTGAAAAATCTTGAGTTATATTCTCGTTTTATCGGTTATCTGAGAGATATGCAATGGGAAGCAGCTATAGCTTCTCGAACAACTAAATAAACGGCTCATAGAAATCTATTTTGGTGGATATGTTTAAAAACATCGATCATTAAAATGTTGGATTCCCACTTACCGGGTTGGATAACCTCCCCTTTGTGACCCAGTGTTTCCTCGGTGCATTGCCAGTTAGGTTCCGTATGGTCAAGGGGTGGTTCGACTAAAACAAATTACAAGGTAAGGGGTAGAAATCATCATCCCTTAAGATAAATACGATAATGGATTGTATGGGTATAATATGTTGTCCAATAACTTTATATTCAAAGTTTATATCAACACGTTATTTGCAACACAGATATTAGTCGCTAATATTATGACTTACAAGCTAAACTGGCTCAGGGCCAGCCAACATGTTGAACTAACCTAAAGGTCGAGATTCAACTATTTTAACCAGAAGCCAAGTGCATTGTGGGTGGTTTTGTGTTCACTCTTGAAGTGTGGTTCCTAATAGTTACTCTCCTGACCTCTATTCGATTAGGGCCGGTGTTAATGACACACATGTGTGTAGTAACACATACAAAGTAAGCGCCCGGACAGGGATTGGAGGTTCCGGATAGCTCGGCGGGTGGAGTGCTTGGCGCGCAAGGCCGGACAAATCTCTGTTTGGGTGTTATCTCCCCCCTATATTTACACAACCACTCAATCAAAATGTCATGACCTGCTTCGGTGGCCACATGGTCTTAAGTCACTCTTTCCATAGACTGGATTGACGAGATCGGGGTTTTTGAGTACTGGTCGGTTGTTTTATCCTAAATAGTTTTATACTCTACCTCTCCACAAATGTGGATACACTTTTCTCTAAATTAAACCTTCCTCATCCATAATATAGTCAATTATTAGCCTACATATGCGTTGGATCCAGGCGCTAAAAATAAAATAAAAAATAATGTAATTTCAAAAGATTTGTTTGTTTTAGGTCGAATCAGTTTGAAATGATGTTTTTAGTCGACCAATACTTACTGATTCTTCTCTTCCAGAGGCAAACTTTTGGACAGCTTTCTCAAACTTGGACGTACGCTTTCGAAAGTTTGGCTTATTTGCTTTCTGAAAATAAATACGCTTACTTTTGAATCCCCAACAATAAACAATAAGTTCTTGATTAATAACAACATGTAAGCCGTATATTGTTGAATTACGAGTCTAGTCTTGTTGAGTGGATGTGAACCGTAGACTTGTCAGGAGAAACACAATAGCACGGTGAATGCGGTCGGAATGAGATATTTAAGAAATGTTTGTGGAAAAACTCGTGTGGACAGTCAGTAGGGGCTTAATAAGAGAAACATAAAGAGTTTTAATAATAAAAGAGCTTGTACAAATCGATGTATGGATGTTGTTGAAGCGAAGGGAGAATGCAAGGATAGGGAAGTGTGGATAAAGTTAACTAGGATGGATTAAGTACGGCGTTGTTTTTTGAGCTATATTCACAGTTTCTTGCCTACCTGGTAAGGAAACAGCGTAATTAGGTATGTATGTATTAAATTTATTAAAATGATACTTGTCTGAACAATGTTGAGGCGATTTTTTCATATCTAAATTTAGTATGACATGAGACTAAACAAATGAATGATAAAAATTGAACAAAATAGGCCTATATAACATTTAGATAACCTAAAAGTTTTCTACAGAGAATGCACACACTAACCGAAAAAACAACTTTCATAGAGGCTTTATATTATCTTAATTTAATTGGTTTAAATAACAAAAGCAATCTATTACAGAAAAAAATTACCTCCAATATAAGGCCACATAAAATAAGGGAATGCATAAAAAATGTTTTAGTTAAATCTAGTGATTAAAACTCTAAACGCATAGCTCTATTTCACAATAAAGAATCAACATAAGCTGAACCAAATAAAATAAGCCACTTACTTCTATATTTTCTTCAGTAATCTTCCTGTGTATTTTTTTCCTAAACTTACAATATCTTTTTTCACGTGTTCGCTGTAAAGGTGAAACACTCATCCTGTTAATTCTTGTTGGAAAATAATTATAAACGTATGTTTAAAATAGGCGCCATGATTCTTTACGCATCACAACAGTATTTTTCAATTAGCCAACATATTTTAAATATTTTACTTTTATGGAGTTGCTTATTGCCAAATCCTGCCACTAACAAGCAGCACTTAAAACAATATCACCTCTTAGCAAGGTCTAAGGTATGCGGGTCTAAAAACTATTTAATTCCACTGATCACACATTGAAGCCGTATAGCGCTAGTATCTCCGCATATTAGCACGCGTACAATTTAAATGTCGTTGAGAAAATTTACCTACTATGTTTAAATTTAATGGTTTTAGGTAGTATTGTGAATATTTATAATAATTAAGATTATAAAGAAAGGAGTTAATTATTAAAATGAATATCCATAATAATTGACTGCTCGTGATTTTTAAAGAATTTAAATTTACTTTGTTATACAAAGAACATATTCTTTTTATTAAATTTATATTGGTTAAGTGTTGGGGTGGGGTGGGAAGGGATTTTAGGGGTCATCCATAAACCACATGACGCTGTTGGAGAGTGGGGTGGAGGTAGATATGTGTGATGAATAATTGACTGATTTTTTCGCCTATACCATATGATCACCGCTACTCCCAGTAACTCGATCTCAAAAGTATCGGTGATTGAGATATCAGTGCTTGGAGATACTCCATAATCGTATCGGATGGCAACAGTTACTTGAGCTACGGAGCTAGTATTGCTTCTTCTAAACACTAGAGTAAATACGCGCTTCATGGCCCTTGTTATTCTTTTATTTTCTACTAGCTAATTGAGAATAGACCTTATGGCCTGGCATGCTTTACGTGTTATTTCTATTTAAAAAACTTGATCTTGTAGAGCTCATTTTTCAAAAATGGTATCAGATTGCTACGTAAAAATGACTTTGATGGTTTAAATGTTTAATTCCCATACGTTTTAAATACAAAATATTTGTTGTTAAGAACAAAATCGAAAAGCTTGCTTACTAAGCAAATCACATTTCGGATTCTTTTTAAAAGTAGGCTACGAAAAAAATTCATGTATTATTTTTCGGTGATCCTATCCCCAAAATAGCAAAAATGATAAATTAAAATAAGTACAAAATAGAATATATATATAAATAAACCTTAATATTTACTATGCGTTGGTGATCTTAATTATCCTATTGTTATGTACAAAATGATACGGAAAATGAATATAGTTTATTTGTAAATCACAATCTATAACTTTTAATCTCAAAAGTTCCAATGTAAGTACAATCTACCGTTTTCAACAGTAAGAATCTTAAAAACTAGTTTACAAACGTCTCCAAGCAATATAAAACAAATGCTTTCCAATGCCAACTTGAGTTCTGTCTCTAACACCAATAGTCTAATCTAAATTTTATTTGCTTCTAATATATGTATAGTTCATCTACTATTAAATGCACGGTATTTAAAATAAAATAACCCTACAATTATATAATATATTATGACCTGTATTCCCCAACAACATTTTCTAAACCAATCGCCATTATGTTATGTTCATTTTTAATATCACACAAATTTTAATTGTAGTAAAACAGATCACTAAATAAATTACACATTTACAAGAGTTTATCATATTACGTCAAATTAGTTTTAATATTGGTATTCAATCTTAACATAATGTTTGTTAGACCACTAATTTTTCCAAATTGCTTAACATTTCACTATAAAATAATAAATAACATTTCCCCCCCTCTTTTTATCAACTGTATGAAACATCTTTAAACACATACTTTTGTATTGACTGTACATTAGTCAGGCAACATGAAACCTGAAGATTAGGTAGCTGTATGTCGATTGTCAATGTCAGTGCCGACAGGAAGAGTTTATGTTAAACTTTTAAATATCGAATTCCATTGCAAGCCGCCAAACACTCGAGTAATTAGTTTCCTCTCAACCGATACTCATGGGACTATTTGAGTAAATACTAAATACCCAGTACTCAATACTCATAAATACTCGCCTACTCGGACAGCAGCTAAATACTAGCTTTGACCGTGGTTGGAAAGTGAAAAAATATCGGTCCATCAAGACACTGTGAATACAGGTCACAGTGAAAAATCACTGGTATAAATCACCGATATTTTAAAATCCCAGTCACTGTATTAACTGATATCGTAAAATCACTGTTTCGCCCATCTCTAGGTGGAAGAGAGGGTACATCAGAGTGTTAAGTGACACAGATCTTATACGTACTAATGTTTAAAAAATATTATTTTCATGTTTTTACCGTTAATAAACATATTTATAAATAACTTCTGATTCTGAGATTCTAAGTTGTATTGAATGTGAGTTCCTCTCTTACTGCTACAAAGACTTTCCTATGAAATAATGATATTTACTCTTGTGTGGACAGCTACACGGTACAGGAAGGGGGTAGGGTTGTAAGGGTGAGTGAAGGAGGGAGAAAAGTAAGAAAAGCCGTTGTGTGCTTTATGGATAACCCCTTATACACACTGTATTATTTAAATGGATAAACTATCATTATAGATAAACAGTATTAAAAGCTGAGGGCCTTGGGCAGCTATGTTACGACATATGAGGGAATTCGTGTTTGAATCCTAACGGGTAACACTCTCAATAATTTGTTTAAAGGAAATATAATTTATACTTTATTTAATGTTTAGATAACTCTTAACTAGTACACAGAGGCACTACATGTTATGAATACCTTATAATACAAATATTGTTTTCCAGGGTAATCAGGACCGCTCTTTGAACTATATTTTTACATGTCTGATGACACTTATCGGTCGCTGACTCACGCCATCAAGTAGTTTTGAAATTTTATTTTAAAATTATAACATGGGATATTCAGTTTGTGCAGTTGGTTGTATTTTCGTAGCTATCTGAGAAGAGGATAATCCGTGAGTCTAGTTGTTGTGGTGTGTAAACATGACATTGTGACTAGTAAAGAAAGGGACTTTGAGACTGAGAGTGTTGTGATGAAAATTGCGAGAATCTTAAAAACAGTTTAAAAAATAAGTGATAGTGCTGTCATTAAATCCTTGTTTAAGCTGTTAAAGCTCTAAAATATTGAAGTAATGAGCTTTTTCTCTACACATCAAATTAGTAAAAAAGTAACTCAGAAGTAAATAAGTGTGAGTAATTTCTTGGTTCTTGGAAGAAAATTAACATTTATTTTCCTCTTAAACGATTCTTATTGTCCTATTTATTTTGTAGTTAGTTGACTTTATCTTTGCTTCTGAACTGCTTGTTAACCATATTTTTAGGGAATTTTTTTCAAATAAATATTTTTAACTTATTGTTTTATGCACATTTGCGTACTAATAGAATACAGAATCTCAAGTTCAATCGGTTAAATGTTATTTGCTACTCTGATGCTGTTCAGGTATTAGACGCTTGGTAGAGAGCGCTCTGGGCGGCCGGTGTTGGTAGCTAGCCAATCAAGGAATGACGTCACTCTAACGTATCCGGACGGTGCGCCACTCGCACAACCGGACCGAGCCACGAAGCTGACCACACCGATCTGGGTGTAGTTGGAACTCCTGTCACCCTGGGTGTAGTTGGTGGCTCTGTTCACCACGAGGGGCCCACCACTGTCACCCTGTGGAACCATTAATGACTTGTTTATAGAGCCAACAGAGCAATGTTTCAAATTGTCTCAATATTCCACAACTACTGTCAAGATAATCATAAGAGATATTATTGTGTTCCAATTTTGAATATTTAATAGTGACGTAGGAACGCGGTAAGGACAGTTTAGACCCAAAACAATATTTTTTTGCTGTCAAACTCTCCTTCCAACCGCACTCTTACAGTATTTACTTTCTAAAATCTGGAGGAATTTCAACTGATCCATTTTTAAGGGCACTATATCTCTAGGAAGCATAAAATGATGTTTTTCTGTACACGTAGATTCTTTAAACTCCAGCTGAAAGTGGAGGAGTGGGAGAGATAAGAGGTGGCCCACGGCCCTCACCACTCACCCGGCAAGTGCTCCTCTGCTCAGTTCCTCTAGCACAGACAGTAGAGGAGATCACCACCCCTGGCACGTAGCTCTCAGCACACTCTGAGTTGGTCAGGATTGTTAGGTTGACGAAGTTCAGCTCGTCAGAGATGCTCGTTGCATCTGCAGGGGAAGCTATGTTAATAACGTCTAGCTAATTGTTGTTACATGACCATGTAATTATATTACACCTGTTAATAAAGAGGTTACCCCTGGTCCAGCCAAGTGCCTCAAGATCAAAATCACACATGATCGACTCACTGTCCAAGGTTCTTCCCCAGCCGCTGACCAGGGCTGTACGATTCTCGAAGGTCATGTTGACCTCTGAGGGGCTTGGCAGATTGACGGGGAAGATGAAAGCTGAAACGAGTAGTTAGATCAACATCACAGGCCTGTCGACCAGGACATTATCACATCAGAGTTTCTAGATGTCATCTGATTGACAGGTGTGTTATTGTCCGGTAGAGAGTACCGCTCTCCTCTATGAGGTCACACGTCGACCAATCACACACCTTGAAGAGGATCGTTTATTTCATCATAGCCACCTGTTCCCATATTGAGACAACACCTGGTTAGATCAGCCGGGACTATTCCAGAAGATGACTGATGATGAGGAAGCTCTCACCAGTTACGGTGTGACCTAGTTCTGTTAGGGGTCATCTCTTCCCAAACACTCACGTGAGGGAGGGACGCTGGTTGGAAGTTTGATCAGGGATATGTCATTGTTGAGGGTGGTGTCATTGTAGTCCTCGTGGACCAGGAACTGTCTGGAGGTGAAGGACTTCCTTCCCTCTTCATCAGCTCTCAGGTTCTGTGAACCCAGACGTACTGTCGCCGTCTCAGCACTGGAACAGAAACCTTGAAACTCTGACGAACATAGTCTGTGAACAATAACACCGTTCACCAGATGTCACTGTCAGAACCTTTCATCTTGACATGATATCCAGACAAGTGTGGAGTGCTCCTGTGTGTCCCTACCCCTGGGTGCAGTGAGCGGCGGTGAGCACCCACTCACTGGAGATGAGGGACCCCCCGCAGAATGACCTTTTGTCCAGGTAAAGGGCGGCCTGGTGAGGGAATTGACCCCGGTTTGCCTGTTGACCGTTGACGATCTTAGATGTCTGGTACTTGGAGAAAGGTCCTTCAAACAAATGAAGGTGAGATTGTTTGAAACTTGCCAATACAATCAACTTGCACGTTCCCGAATCTCCAACAAATGAAGGTGAGATTGTTTGAAACTTGCCAATACAATCAACTGGCACGTTCCCGAATCTCCAACAAATGAAGGTGAGATTGTTTGAAACTTGCCAATACAATCAACTGGCACGTTCCCGAATCTCCAACAAATGAAGGTGAGATTGTTTGAAACTTGCCAATACAATCAACTGGCACGTTCCCGAATCTCCAACAAATGAAGGTGAGATTGTTTGAAACTTGCCAATACAATCAACTGGCACGTTCCCGAATCTCCAACAAATGAAGGTGAGATTGTTTGAAACTTGCCAATACAATCAACTGGCACGTTCCCGAATCTCCAACAAATGAAGGTGAGATTGTTTGAAACTTGCCAATACAATCAACTGGCACGTTCCCGAATCTCCAACAAATGAAGGTGAGATTGTTTGAAACTTGCCAATACAATCAACTGGCACGTTCCCGAATCTCCAACAAATGAAGGTGAGATTGTTTGAAACTTGCCAATACAATCAACTGGCACGTTCCCGAATCTCCAACAAATGAAGGTGAGATTGTTTGAAACTTGCCAATACAATCAACTGGCACGTTCCCGAATCTCCAACAAATGAAGGTGAGATTGTTTGAAACTTGCCAATACAATCAACTGGCACGTTCCCGAATCTCCAACAAATGAAGGTGAGATTGTTTGAAACTTGCCAATACAATCAACTGGCACGTTCCCGAATCTCCAACAAATGAAGGTGAGATTGTTTGAAACTTGCCAATACAATCAACTGGCACGTTCCCGAATCTCCAACAAATGAAGGTGAGATTGTTTGAAACTTGCCAATACAATCAACTTGCACGTTTCTGAATCTCCAACAAATGAAGGTGAGATTGTTTGAAACTTGCCAATACAATCAACTTGCACGTTCCTGAATCTCCAACAAATCTCTTACGCTTTTGCATTTGTCAGACAGTTATCTGAAATTACGGAAACTGGACCAATCTCTGAGTTTCAGTACTTGTCTGCTTGAATAGCAACATAACGCCGGAGGAACTTGACGGCCATTCTAACTAGATGTCAGCTCTCTCCATTGTTTGACAGATCTCAGTAAGCCCAGCTCAATAGAATTAACGTGAAACATAAACGATTTCGTTCATATTCGACCGCGTGAGCACCTCTGTGATGTTGGAAAATACCTCTCTCTACATACATTGGACACATACCGTTACCATCCAGGATCCTGATCAAGGCTGTGGGCTCACTGAGGACCATTTCCACAACCTACAATACACAAGGACACATTTCACCCCACCTTGCATGTTTCAAGCAAAGATTTGTACCACTAATCGATAATCTAAGTGAAATAAAACGATAAGTGGGTGTAATAAGCACTTGACAAAGTGTTTGGATAACAATATTACCTGATATATTACAAGTGTCACAATAAATGCGCATGCCATTTCGATGATTATTTGATGGAAGTATTTAAAAGTTGTAACTCTCTCTGATTCCTTCGTGAAACCTACAGATATATTTCACTTGTCCAGTGATTTCCAAGATATTGATTTGTAGCTGAGCCAGGATAATTAGCAACTCTAATACTTTAATATTTTGTTGGCTAGTTTTATACACTGCTCGGGTGTTGGGACCGATTGTCAGGTAATTAGGTTAATGGCCACGGCACCCGGCTTATCGAATATTGGTTCATCCTGTGAATTATTCATAACTTCACCCGCACGATAGCAGGTGATACTAGCAGTCGCCCGTGCGTGAGCTGGCTATGAATTCAGCGACTGATGTAGAGGAGACAGACGCATCGACATAAACATGGAACCAAGGGATGTTTTACCCATTCTGTCCTTATGTCTGTCCTTATGTCTGTCCTTATGTCTGTCTGTGTCCTGGGCAGTTGGAGGAGTTCAACCCAACTTGATATTTAGATGTTGTGTGGTCGTAGTCAAACGATAAATCTTATTTTAAATATAGTTCTACACGAAATAACTTAAACAAAATAATAGTTGTCACAAAGGGTAGATTTTATTTGTGGAACAAGTATAGAGTACACGTTTAAACAGAATGAGCCCAACAGGTCCTCGCTCTACTCCCGGAGAGAGGAGTCTAGAAGTTGGCGATGTGGATGCCGGTGTTGGCGCTGATCCAGCTGAGGAAGGACGTCACTCGGGCGTAACCGGAAGGAGCACCGCTGGCACATCCGGCGCTGGAACCAAAACTGACGACTCCTATCTGCTGAGGGAATCCCCCATGGGAGACGACCAGTGGTCCCCCACTGTCACCCTGGAACGTTAGACCACAATATTACTCAGCTGGTCTCTTGGAGATTAGAGGACATGTTCTTGATAACAGTACAGACACCTTGAGCTTATGTTATTGTTTAAATGAGCTTTAAGATTGTCATAAAGAGACCCTCAAACAGCCAGTATTACAACAGTACTCCCCTGGAGACCCCCAGTCAGCCAGTATTACAACAGTACTCCCCTGGAGACCCCCAGTCAGCCAGTATTACAACAGTAATCCCCTGGACACCCTCAGTCAGCCAGTATTACAACAGTAATCCCCTGGAGACCCTCAGTCAGCCAGTATTACAACAGCAATCCCCTGGAGACCCTCAGTCAGCCAGTATTACAACAGCAATCCCCTGGAGACCCTCAGTCAGCCAGTATTACAACAGTAATCCCTTGGAGACCCCCAGTCAGTCAGTATTACAACAGTAATCCCCTGGAGACCCTCAGTCAGCCAGTATTACAACAGCAATCCCCTGGACACCCTCAGCCAGTGTCCCGACACTACTCTCAGAAGGCTCTAAGTGCTCCTGACCAAGATAGACTGTGCCTCACATTGCAAGTGCTCCTGCCGTTGGCTCCCAGAGAGCAGATGGTCGAGGTGACGATGACAGCGGTACCGTAAGTCCTGGCGCACACTGTGTTGGTGATGATGTTCAGGTTCACGAAGTTGAGGTTGGGGCTGATTCCAGAGGAGGCTAGAACGAATCAATAAGTCACTCTCAGCAACCTGTGATACCCCCACCCAATCCGCGAACGACAAAAGTATACTTTTATGGATTGGAGGGAGAAAAATAGTTTTTATGATCTTATAATAATCCCTTTGTAAAAATATTGCAATCCCCTCTTGGTTGTCGTATCATTCAAAAGTGTAACTGGCTGGGATAGAACTCAGGACCAATGACTCGAGGAACTATGACTGTAAGTAGATGAAGTCAAAGCAAGATATTGGTTCAGTCAAGGTAAACTCACTATCAGACACTCGACCCCATCCGGAAACGACCACAGCATCTCCGGCGAAGGTGTTGCTGGCCTGGGAGTGGCTTGGCAGGTGCACCAACTGGATGAAGGCTGGAATGTGAACATAACACTCCGGGTGAGTATTAACAACTACTCAACTACTACTGTGTTCGGTACATCAGGTTGGGGTGCTGATCAAAATAACTACATTGGCCTGAACCGGGCAAGATTGCATTAAAAATAACTCGATAGCCAACTGAGACTCGACTATTACTGATGGGAGAATGTTTGAATTGAGAAAGAGTTAATGTCTCGACAAGGTACTGAGGGGCTGGCGAAGATACTGACCGTTGAGGGCGACTTCAGAGGGCAATCTGATGAGGGAGATATCGTTGTTGAGGTTGGAAGGGTTGTAGCTGGCGTGGTTGACCAGGTTCCTGGTAGCAACGGTCACTTTACCGGCTTCCACAGCGTTCAAGTTCTGGGCGCCGAGGTGAACAGTCACGGTATCGATCCTACAAGGACAAGCACATCAGATAAGATTATACATTGATACAACCAATAAACCTGATAAAGAGAATCTACCCCTTGAACTGATATCATTTGTAGGGAAATTGCAATTAATTTAATAATCGAGCAAAGCAATTCTGTGGGCTTATTAATGTTTGTAAATACCCACCTCAAGGTACAATGGGCAGCTGTCAGCACCCATGTGGTCGAAATGAGGGATCCTCCACAGAAGGACCTCCCATCGAGGTAAAGGGCAGCCTGGTAGGGGAACTGACCCCGACTGGCCTGTTCACCGTTGGTGATCCTGGACCCTGGGTACTTAGGGGCACCCTCTGAAGGACAGAAATATAAGATCAGCGTTTCATACTTTATATCAGAAGCACAGAGTCATGAAGAGGTGTATATTCTATAGAACAGAGCACAAGGTCAGTCATACTCTATATCAGGAGCACAGAGTCATGAAGAGGTGTATATTCTATAAAACAGGGCAACAAGGCCAGTCATACTCTATATCAGGAGCACAGAGTCATGAAGAGGTGTGAACATTTACAAGGGAAAGTATATGTTCTAATAAAGCCCTGGAGTGAGGAACGGAATTAGAACAGTAGCTTGGCTCGTTGTTGCCCTGAGCTGGTCGCGTTTTGTCTTCTAATCGGATAATTTTATTCGGTTAGGGTCGGATTATTTGTCACTGAGATGGACGTCAGGGGTTGAGATAGAGAGGCTGCAATGAGTGTCTGATTTGAGGGGACTATTAGAACTAGGGGCACAAATATTACTTTGTACTCACTTGTTTGACAAGCGGATTAAGAAGTCCTTCCATACTAGTTTATTTACACAACATATTCTTTATACTTTAAAATACAAGGAACTGTGACTATTAATATAGTGAAAGTACAATATAGCTGATGATCTCTAGATTCCCATCTTACAAACGAGAATTAACTAATCTTAGTTCCCTTCTTGATAATCCTATCCTCCATATCACTCTGTTATACATCTCGCGAGGGGAGTGACCAGGTTCAGAAATGAAGGATACTTGATATCTTACCCAATTCTGGCATCGTCATGATCACCGGCTCCAGAGCCAGGAGTTCACTATCTCCCGAGGGAGCGGCCTGGAACAAGACAGGAGAGTTTTGCCATCAAACATATCCTGAACAATACAATCCGTGCAACGGAACACTCATCCCAAAACTCGCACCTCTCTTAAGATTAGACAGAATAATACATTAGTTTTTCTTCCACGCATGTTCTCAACTTGTCCAAACAAACCAGCTGAGGTACAAAATTAGAACAGATTCCCACGCTCGACTAAATATGTGCCCTCCGTTAACCCTGGGAGGTAGAAAGCTTACCTGATATGGTTACACCATGACTCAACTGACTGGGCCATAGTGTAATCAAGTCAAGGTAAGAAGATTGATTCTCTCCAGAGTCTGAGTGAAACTTAGTTCTAGCTTTCCTCACCAGAGCCGCGGCGACGAACATACAAGACAGAAGAAGGACCCTCATGTTTCAGCAGACCACAAGTGTTCTATGAGGGGGGGCTCCTGTCCTGTATATGTACCACAGACAGTGCGAATACGTCAAGCAACTCGAGTGGTTCTTGAAGAGGGAGGCTATCAGATGACGAAGCAAAACACATTGTCTCGCGGACACAAAGGTGAGACCCGGTATCGGACTTTGATGGATCTCACGTCTCCCAAATTGTTAAAAATAGACGAGATAAGCGTGGATTAATTACAAAAACACCTGCTGCGGTTAGTACCCGTCTCAATTGCGAGCGGCGAGTTTGCAATCACATTAGCTGATATCACGAGTGTTCACCTATCATCATACATTATTATTATTGATTAAATGATAAGAACGGGTTCGTTCACTTGAAATATTGTAGGCTTTTTCAGGTACCAGTTTAATTGTTTATGGATAAAAGTTAAATAAACTGCTTACAACGATAATTGAGCTTACGTTTAGCAAGAAGTGCTCAGTAATAAACTTCATGTCATGAAGTAAACAGAATTGGTGGAAATAATTGATACATTTTTGTAGATATTATATTTAATGTGACCAGGTTACAAATAGTTTGTAGTTACAAGTACTTTAAGGTGATTTAAATCAGAAGTTACATCTATGATTGTAGTCTGGTTTAATTGGTAGAATTTAGTAAAATACCAAAGTGCACACAATAATGATAGACTTGACGCGCGCTTATAGACTAACTGGACATTCCCGCAGATGAAATGAGATCAAGTGTTTTAATTGCGCTCGCAAAACAAATACAAAGAAAGAACTGGAACGTACAATACACGTTTATAAGGTTTTGATTCGATTTAACTTTATCGTGATGTCGAAAACGTTAATGAAGTTTGCTCTGAACAGTTTTTCGTTGGTCTGTATTATGCACGCAAGCACAGGTCGTGAATAGAAACGAATATCCCTCCGCCCTTCCCCCGTTATTTTTGGGCTTGCTTCGTCTACTATCAGAATAGAACCAATTAAACTAAAAACATATGCCTATGATAAATATTATTTTTTTGCCACCAATCCCATGTGGCTCCAGGGCTGCTCAATCCCATGTGGCTCCAGGGCTGCTCAATCCCATGTGGCTCCAGGGCTGCTCGATCCCATGTAGCTCCAGGGCTGCTCAATCCCATGTGGCTCGAGGGCTGCTCAAACCCATGTAGCTCCAGGGCTGCTCAATCCCATGTGGATCCAGGGCTGCTCAATCCCATGTAGCTCCAGGGCTGCTCAATCCCATGTGGCTCGAGGGCTGCTCAATCCCATGTGGCTCCAGGGCTGCTCGATCCCATGTGGATCCAGGGCTGCTCAATCCCATGTAGCTCCAGGGCTGCTCAATCCCATGTGGATCCAGGGCTGCTCAATCCCATGTAGCTCCAGGGCTGCTCAATTCAATTTTGGGAACATGTAAAATTAATAAAATTACACTTTTACAAAATTGCAATATCTTGTATTAGTCCAGGGCCGTAAATACCACCGGGGCAGAGGGGCACTGCCCCAGAGCCCCCGAGTGAGGAGGATTAAAAAAAAAATCGAAAGCAGACCAAAACTTTGATCAAACGCATATCGTCTCAATATATTTCACTCTCGCTGTTTCCAAAGTGTATTGTAATGCTATTGTAATGCTATTGTAATGCTATTGTAATGCTATTGTAATGCTATTGTAATGCTATTGTATTTGGTATGTGACTTAATTCGCCCAGTGTAATTGTAAAGAATAATCTGCTATTTAAGTTTATAAATATTTTACCTTAAGGCTCTACCGCTTACCTTAGTTATATTGCATGATTTTATATTACATTAATTTTATTTTCCTGGCCCATTGGTCGTGTCCTGGTTTGCAAACATCACTGGTTCTGTATAATCTCATGTAGTAAGTCATTAGGGTTGTGATTCAGAACACACATGGTTTTTTAAAGATCTTTAGTAGACATTTAAAATGTAAAATTACCAATGACTGTTTTCGCCTTATTAAATAGAATGACCCATAGCATGTAATGATAATGTTTTGCACCCCCTAATATAGTCAAAAAGTCATGGACGAAGTGTATTTTTCTTAAAATTAATATATGTAAGAATTCCTTTTACTACCCCAACCATGAAAAATCACACGCTTTTAGAAGTAATGTCAAAGTCTTAAACCAATAAACTTATATTTTTTTCTTTCAAAAATCAACTCCGTAGTGTTTACCAAAAAAAGCAAGTGACGCTAGCTCCCTCTACCCAATAGGAAGCTATCCTTCATAACACCAGTTGCCAGGACTCTTTCTATTAGTTGGTTTTGACACTGGTGACAAGGGGTCCAAGAGGCAAGGGGTAGGTCATATAAGTCGCTTGTGCGTATGAATCCATTACAGTGAACAGCAATACACAAGAACTTTGTAATAAAAGAGAAAAGGCAGTAGTACAAAATACTAACAGTGCCGGTAGCATACATCTACAGAACGTTGTAATAAATCAGTGCCATGATATAAATAAATCATGTGAAAATTTAAAGGTCTTACTTATTTCATAAGTGTAAGAAATATCACTATAATTGACGCTCGATCACGGGGCTATAAATACCAATCTTAAATCGTATCATTTGAATCGGCGCTAATCGTGGATGCGTACCATTTTAATCTCTACTCATAGTAACTTTTCATTCGTTTATTATTATTATTGGTGACCTGGTGGTCTAGGGGTAAAGTGTCAGACTTCTATGCTGGCGGCCGGGGTTCAATCCTCGGTCCCGGCAAAGATTTATCTGATTACCAAACCCTTCCTTCACCTCTGACAAGACATCTTGTGAATGTGGGGAATGCCAGGCCTCCACCGTGGTTCGGATTCCACGTTAAACTGTAGGTCCTCCATTTCATCTCACAATCACCCTACCATTACACATTAGCGTAAGTGCGTATAACCCGAACGGGTAGT
>CABFOW010003950.1:6490-64292 GCA_902141385.1 Timema californicum
TTCCAAGCGGCCCAGCGAATATATACTATGAGAACCCCACGTGATGGGGTGAAGAGAAGGGGAAAAGATCCTTTTTATTCTGGAACATTGACTCGCGTCGGCCAACATCGTTCACGGCGCTTTCAGTTGATTGTAGTTCGTTGTCCGGCGCGGAGCTCTTGCCTGAGGTCACGCCCAGCCAGTTCCCTCGATGTTGTTGTTTTCAGCGGGGCATCAGACTCGACGGAAGAGTTGGTGAAGTAGGTATGTAAACAAACACACAAATGTTACGGGCGTAGCATTCAACACTATTATCTCATTTGTTAACTCTTGACGACTTGTTTGTAACACAAAAAATATTCGTGTTTTACATTTGAACGGGGCTAAGCCAGATTAGCCCGTTACAGAATGTGGTTTATATACTTAGTATAATAGGTATGTATTCTATATTAGTGTAGTATAGGATGAATAGGAATTATCAACAGTGCTGGAATAAAGGGAGAGTGACTAACTATTGTAATAAGAAAAACTAAATATATTTTGGCTCTATAGATTGCAGTCATGATAAAACTAAAAAATATATATATAACTTATCATATCCATTTAAATTATTTATTTCTGATAAAATATTAGTGGAAAGTAGGGCACATTCGACCATTTTTTAATTCGCTTGATTACAACCAGTATGTGTTTAACTTAAGCCCAGTTTTTCATCTAAGCTCATTTATTGATAATCTTGTCTATTATTGGTCGTTGGTCGTTATTGATTCCAATCACAGGAACACGCTGAGTAGGTAACACACTGCTCCGTAGATCATGCCAAAGAAAAACTGTGAAATGAAGTTCAAAAGTAAACACTGAATGTGATTAAATTGAAAAAAAAATCTCTTTCTGCCAGTTGAGACGCAATGAGAACGTAATCAACATCAACGCGCATCAAATTTCGAAAAGTCAAATTGAAAAACGAATAGGTCTATTATCTCTTTGGTAACTTTAATTTTGGCCTAGATGTCATGCCGTTCCACGCTGGCAATGTCCTGATTACCATGGAAATAGAAAGTTTGAGACTGAGCTCTTCTTCTTATAAAGATAATTTTAAACTCGTTCGTGCCATAAAAACCAACCACCTTCCCTACATAATGATTTATTTTGTGGCAAAATGAATCAACATGAAGTCATTTTCTTCTATTTTGTTACTATTTATTAGAAACTCAGGTTCTATGAGGTAGGATTCTTCATCTTCCAATTCTGAATCTGCGGAAGAAGAGTCAGATTATTATTCTCTCAGTTTTTACCTCTTTCTCTTGTTATGTTTTACTGAAGACAGAGTATGGCGATATTTCATAGGGTTGACATTTTTTGTTTACACACATTAACTTCAATCTTTTGATATATGGACCCTCCCCCTCCCCCTTCGGGGTTAAGAATATTCCTGCAGAAAAAAACCTTCTTATCGTAAGAGGTGACTTAAAGGGGAGGCTTCTGTGCAGGACGTACCACGTGCAGTTTAAATATATACTATATCTTTCCTTTCACATCCTTTTCTTCTTCCTTCCCTGTTTCGCTTTTTTACTTCTTATCCCTTCTCTCTCTTTATTTACCTCTTTCATCACTTATCCTGCCGTGTAGTTCTTTACGGAAGTTTTTAGGTATTTCCGTTGACGACCTTGGCAGCTAACATGGCCCTTCTCGGATGATTATTGGATACCACTGCAGTCGAGCTCCTGAATGAAAGTGTGCCGGTTGTAATATCTGAGTAGAAGGGCCTTAGAGATGACAATAACTGGGTACCCTACTTTGAGAAAAGACAGGTACGTTCATTAGGGCCTGGACGTAAAATTGGCACTTTCCTACACCCACTTGCTGTAATGACATTTCTCCTGGCACTGTCCCGTGCGAAGGTTTTCATGTCTAGCGTCGTGTGGGGCTCCCCATCTGGAGAGTTAACAGGGCCTCACGTGGTAGTACCTACTTGGATAACCCTGGGTCTACGATCTGAGTATTGTTCAGGCTGTACTCATAAAAAGGTATGGCCTGCATTGTCCCAGCTGACACCTAATTGTCCGCTAGCAGCGTACTGCTAACACCCGCTGGTAACTTACTGACCAGCCCCTCACAGGGCCGTAATATGAATAAGCGGCGGAAACGGGTAAGGCCATACAGCCCTTTTATAGTAGAAATACAGGAAGTGGTGAGGCCCCAGCCCCGCTTCTTGATGATTTCTCGAGTTGATGACAATGAGAAACTTATATGCAGCAGAATCGGACGTCTCGATAAGGAAATTGCGTGATGGCATAATATTGATTCAGACTATGACTGACGTCCAGTCCTCTTGACATTATGGCAATTACTGAAATACCGTCGAGTAATACGGCTTATATACCAGTGAAGTTGGAACCTCACGGGTTCCTCAATGTTTGCAAGGGAGTGGTCACTTTCTTTGACCTCGACTGCGTGAGCATTGAGGAGATCTGTGAAGAGCTTTCCCCTAAGCATGTCACTGAAGTGTACCGTATTGTAACCAAAAAGAATGGACAAGAAAAGAAGACGTATACGTATATCTTCACATTTGCAACTCCTGCCCTTCCAAAGGAGGTCCGACTAGGTTTCCACATGTTCAGGGTCTGGCCGTATGTCCCTAACCCTCGGCGCTGTTTTCAGTGCCAGAAATTTGTGCATACAAAGATGCAATGCCATGGTAAGCCGACCTGTGCGGATTATGGACAAGAGGCTCACGAAACACCATGCGATTCTCCAAAGTTATGCGTAAACTGCAAGGTCTGCATGGTCTCGGGCCTGTCTGAAATGGAAGGTAGAGAAAAAAGTCCTGGAGATTCAATCCGATGGAATGAAATTTTAGGAGTGTCTATGCTCGTGTAGAGGAAATTAAATAACTAATCTTATCCCTGCATCGTCCCATTCTGTGTTTGAAGCAGACCCACTCCACACAACTGACAATCTGATGCCTTGTGTCTACCAAGTATATCGTACCGAAAATCCTTTCTTTGGTCAGGCTAGTGGAGGTGTGGTTATACTCGCATGAAGCAATATATATCATAAACATTTTAATATCGTGTTTGATCTTTAAGTGATCGCTGTCCGAATCTCCCTTGCTATGGAAGTGACAGTGTGCTGTATCTACCTCCGACCGGGTAAACGTATTTCCAAGAAGAGTCTGATGGCCCCCGTTATACAACTTCCCGCCCCCTATATCATCTTGGGGGATTTTAACGCACATAACCTGGTGTGGGGATCTAATTTTACAGACGCCCGTGGGAGGATGTTGGAGGATATTCTTGTCTCGAGAACCCTGATGTTAATGAATACCAGTACCCAGACACACTTCTCCACCTTTAATGGTGTATCCTCTGCCATCGACCTAACTTTATGTAGCCCCGGGATCGCTGCTCACTTCCTTTGGGAGGCTCACTCGGACCTATGTGACAGCAATCATTTCCCCATTCTGCTCTCACCACTTCAAGATCCTCCCAGTACAGCATGGCTACCACAGTGTGTTATCAAACGTGTTGACTGGGATAAATTCTGCGAGCTCGCCGTATTTAATGAATCCCATTCTTTTGACCTCACTGTTAAGGCTGGGAATTTTACTTCGACGGTCATCGCGTTGGGGTGGCTACCATTCCTAAATACTCGCCATACCTCGCCACAGTCCGGTTCCCTGATTAAACGAGGAGTGTCAGTTGGCTATTTATAACCCTCAAAGGGCCCTATGTCTCTTTCATCGACGTCCTACTTTAGAAAATCTGGAGTCATTCCGGATTCTAATTGTTGGAGCTCACTGTTTTACTAGAGAAAGCAGAAGAGAGTTTTGGAAAAAGTTTATTTCTACCCTTACAATATCCACTCCCATGACTAAGGTTTGGGACAATATTCGTAAATTACGTAGTAGCAAAAAAATTCATTAATAATATACCTGCCCTCATGTCTAATGCACCATTCCTTGCTTGTTTCCTCCCATGTAGAGATCGTTAATATATTGGGCTCGATGTTCATCGCAATCTCTAGCACTGTGAAGTACTGTAACGAGTTTGCAGTACATAAGTGGAGCATCAAGCTCCATATTATTGATTTTGGCCAAAGTCAGGGGGAGAAGTATAACTATCTCTTTACCATGGCTGAATTAACCTACGACCTATCCCAGGTGGGCAGCACGACTTCCATTCCTTACGACATTCCCTATGAGATGTTCCAGCAGCTGCTCCCTGCCGGACAGTAATTTCTTCTGGACCTCTACAATAGTGTTTGGGAATCTCATCAATTCCCATTACTATGGAGGCAAGCAACCGTTATACCAATTCATAAAATTGGCACGAATAAATTAGAGCCAACTAGTTATAGACCGATAGCCTCAACTAATTTTGTATGCAAAATATTGGAAAAAATTATCAATAAGCGATTTATATGGTATTTTGAATCCCGCAAACCGCTATCTAAGATCCAATGTGGTTTTCGCCGTAACCGATCCACGGTGGAGCACCTTATCCGTCTCTAAACAGCTGTTCGTAACGCCTTTCTCCATAAGCAGCATCTCCTAGCTGTGTTCTTTGATCTGAAGAAAGTGTATGACACCAACTTGTGGTACGGCATATTGAAAACACGTTTAAATTGGGTCTTCCGAGAGAACCTCCTTCTTTTTATGGATGATTTTATGTCAGATAGATACTTTCGGGTAAGTTTGAATAACACCTTATCCGATGATTTTATTCAAGCATATGGGGTGCCCCATGGTAGTATTTCGAGCTGTACGTTGTTCGCTATTGCTATAAATAGCAATAGCAAATAGATTACGGTAGTTTTGTTTATGGATCAGCTAGACCCTCGGCGTTAAAAATGGTAGATAGTGTTCACCATGCTGGCATTTGACTGGCTACTGGTGCTTTTCGTATCAGTCCAGTTGTCAGCATCTGTGCCGACGCTGGTGAGCCCCCTCTTTCTTACCGGCGGTCCTATCTTCTAGCATCTTACGTGTCGAAACTGCATTGCAAGCCAAAAAATGTTGCTTTCCATCCTGTGTTCCATCCTCCCAATCGTGTTTTATATGAAGCCAAATGGCGTAGTGCAAGGCCAGCTGGATTCTGGATGCTATAATAATAATATTAGCCTTTATTTATCTGGCGAAGTTAAGGCGTTAACCTTCTCTTCCGCTTAACCAGTGTTGAATACAACATACACTATTACATTTATTGAAATACAATTTAATAAAGAAATATTCGAATAAGTAGAAAAACATTCGCACGCTCATTCACACACACTCAAATGAAGCTCAAGTAGTTTCAGGAACTCAGTTTAGCTGGTTAGACAAGATAAATTGCTTAACCGCGCACTCTAAGGGGAGTCTAGATGATAGATGACAAGTAGGGTTATCTAGTTTGTTCCAAGTCTAGATGTTAGATGACAAGTAGGGTTATCTAGTTTGTTCCTAGTCTAGATGTTAGATGACAAGTAGGGTTATCTAGTTTGTTCCAAGTCTAGATGTTAGATGACAAGTAGAGTTATCTAGTTTGTTCCAAGTCTAGATGTTAGATGAAAAGTAGGGTTATCTAGTTTTTTCCAAGTCTAGATGTTAGATGACAAGTAGAGTTATCTAGTTTGTTCCAAGTCTAGATGATAGATGACAAGTAGATTTATCTAGTTTGTTCCAAGCCTGTGATGCCAGGACAGTGAAAGAATGAGCATATGTTTGAGATCTATGTATGTGAATAGACATATGTAGAGTGGATTCCGATCTAGTAGCTCGGCTGTATTTATCCTTCAGAAATAGGAACCGTGAGGAGAGGTATTTAGGCTGAGAGTTTGATAATATTTTGTGAAGCAATACTAATAAATGTAGCCCTCACCTTTGATTTATTTTTAACCAACCCAGTTTATTAAAATACTTAGAGATATGGTTATGCCATTTTAAGTTAAATATGTATCGAACACGTGTGTTTTGTAGTCGTTGTAGTCGTTCTGCTAGATCGTCTCTTAAGTCATTGTATACTACGTCACAGTAGTCGCAGTGTGGCATTATTAAGCTCTGCACAAGGATAAGTCGTACATTTTCTGGGAGAATATTCTTTAGTCTTCTCAGTGAATGTAAGCAGGCATACACTTCTTGCAAATCGAAGTTACCTGATATGTCCAATTAAGATTTTCATCAATAATCACACCAAGTTTTTATTAATTGTTGCCAGTTGTACTGTGGCTACTCCTAATCGTATGTCAGTCAGTAGGGAACGGTCCACATTCAGTAGTAGTCTGCTTGTTCCTATAAGAATGGCTGGGGTTTTATCAGGGTTCAATTTAAGTCAATTTTTTTTCAGACCAAGCATTTATTGTAGCTAGGTCAATATTTATTCGTTGTATGGCTGTATTTATTGAAGAACGATCAGTGGAAATATATATTGGAAGTTCGTCTGCATACATGTGATATTTACTGTATGACATAGAAGAAGTGATATCGTTCACATATAGAGAAAAAAGAAACCACCCTAAAACTGAGCCCTGTAGAACACCAACCTCAACTGGTCACCATGTTGAGAACGTGTTGCCTATCATAACATTTTGCTGGTGGCCATGTTGAAACGTGTTGACTATCATAACACTTTGCTGGCGGCCATGTTGAGAACGTGTTGCCTATCATAACATTTTGCTGGCGACCATGCAAATATGATCTCATCCACTGTACACTGCTTGAAGAGAAATTAAATAATACTTGCAATTTTTCTAATATAATATTAAAATCAACCGTATTAAAAGCTTTTGAAAAATCTAATAATATAAGAAGTGTTAGCTCGCGCTTATCCATGGCTAGTCTGATGTCGTCTGTGACATTTATCAACGCGGTACATATACTATGTTGTGATCTGAATCCTGATTGATAGGCAGTTAACAAATTGTGTTTGTTAATGTGTCGGTAAATTGGTTGAGGCAATAGGAATTCTATTGCCTTAGAAAGGGACGGAAGTTTACTTATAGGTCTAAAGTCATGTAAATCTTTTGCTAGTCCTTTCTTAGGTACTGGCGTAATAAGTGCGAGTTTCCAAAGTGCGGGATACTGTCCGGTCATGAGTGAGAAGTTGAATAAGTCAGTTATTGTTGATATAACATTTCTTAAATTGCTTGTATTAACAATATTGAAATTTGTTCTATACCTTGTGCTTTCGATTTTATTCTTATTATTGATGTTTATACCTCATGATGAGTCAAATGGGCAAAGTAAAAAGTACTGTCATCATTATAGTCACTATTATTATTACTTACATTGGAGGCATAAATGTCGTTTAGAGTTTGTATTCTAGCCATCTTGTTATTTAAATTAGGAATGTGAAGCAACTCTTTATTTAGTTAATTGGGATTGATGTACATATGAGTGTTTTTGGGTAGTGTATGCCCCACTCCCATCCTCCGAAATTCCCCCCATAGTTTTTTTGGGTGCTCGGATAGTATTTGAGAGTGAAAGGGAAAAGTCAATTTTAGCTTTCCTAATGTCCTGAGTACATTTATTACGCAGACGTTTATACTCCTCGAAATTTATGTTGCCTGTAAGTGGCTGATTTTCGATTCTCGTTTAAATTTCACATATGCTTGGTCACGTCTCCTCATAAATAACCTGATGTCTTTAGACATTCAAGGCGCAGGTGTTCTACTAACACGCCGAGTTTTGACTGGTTCATGTTTATCGTACAATTCAAGGAGAATATAGTTAAAAAGATGTAACCTGTCATCAACGTTTAACTTAGTGTTGACCAGGTATCAGGGCATGAATTGAGCGTCAGCATTCAGTCTGTCTGGATCAATGGATTTAATGTCACGATATGTGATTACCTCAAGCGCAATTTTAGCCATAAGCATTGAGTACGATAGGTAAACAAGATCATGATGCGAGATTCCGGGGACCGCAACTTGTCCAGAGAAGATCACTTTATTATAGTTTGAAGTATATATGTGATCAATCCACGTACGCGAGGTTGCAGCATGATGTGTTGCGTCTAAGTGACATGGCTATCAGTTTTTGACATGCGTGGGATAGTCCTTCCAAAGGCTATTTCCACATCTCCAGGTCAAATTTTTCCCTGGAAGATACGCCTTCCGAAATGTAATTTTGATATTGCCAAGTTTCCCAAAGTGACCACTTCTCCTATTATAAATGAAAGGACCTTTAACGAGCTCCTCTCCAATCGCTTTCAAGGTTTTCAGCGCATCTACACGGATGGTTCAAAGTTTGGGGCCTCTGTGGGTTGCGCCTTTGTTGTAGAGGGAAACAGTTTTAAATTTGGCTTACCTGGTGAATCCAATGTTTTTATGACTGAGCTATACGCCATTTTTAAATTGTTGTGTTTGTTTATCGTAAGTTCACCGTTGTGTTCTCATCTGCATGAATTACATGAGTGCTCTGTTGGCATTGTCCACTCTCTACTCCGGGAATCCATCTGTTCAGATGATACATGAGAAAATTTTAAAAATTGATTCTTTAAGCACCCGGCTTGCCTTCTGCTGGATTCCTGGTCACGCTGGTCTTTCAGGAATATAACTGGTGGACCAGGAAGCCAAGGCGGCAGCACGCCTGCCTCCGGAGGTGAGTCTGGTTGTCATGCTTTTAGACCTGAAGGGTATGCTCGGCATAGAGTCTTACGCACCTTGCACGAGCAGTGGGTTTATACCCCTGCTCAGAACAAATTGCAGTCCATCAGGGACGTTGTGTCTTTATGGCCCTCTTCTATAAAGACTAGATGAGAGGAGGTCATCATGACAAGACTCCGCATCGAGCATACATTTCAGACACGTGGGTTTTTATTGAGAGGGGACTTACCTCCAGTGTGTTATCTTAGTGATACTCCCCTTAGTGTGTATCATATTCTGGTGGAGTGTTGCAAGTATGCCCATATTCGCCTGGCTCTTAATTTTAATGGTGACCTTCGTTTTTTACTACGTGACAGTGTGGATAGAGTCATAAGTTTACTCCGTTTTATACGCCAGACGAATCTTTTAATGCCATTTGAATCACTTTTATAAAGACGCTCATTTGGATTTTATCTCATATTGAGATCATTTTTAAATTTTTTAGTATATTCTAATATGTTCGTTTTATTTTTTTTAACATTGTAGGATTAGCCACAAGCCAGCGGTACCCAAGTCCATAACAAACAAACTTACCCAATTGCACGGACACCTACTGCTGTTGGTCCGACTACGCACTTGATTCACCCCACCACTACACACACGCCAGACTACAACGACTAACAACAAGATACTGAGGCGGCACCAATTCTACACCCAGTTACAAAAAATTCCCAGACCAAAGACCTTCAGAAGAAAAGAAGATACTCTTTGGATAGTGTCCTGTTTTGTTCTACTCCATTCTAGAAGCGCATCTAACTTGTGTTTTTGTTAACGTAAACTAGTGATGGTGATCGCTAAAATATTTAATGCGCTCTCCTAATGAAACCACGCTATTGTGGCCACAAAATATTTTACACATTATTTATCTCCTTTTTGGATTTTCCATATTAATTGTTGTTCTTAACTTTTTTGGATGTTAAATAAACAATCCATTTTGTGGATCTTTTCTCCTTACTCTATTTTCCACTACTTATTTACCCTTAGGTGTAACGCTATCCCACTTCTAAAATATTTGTTTAATAATTGAATTAGGGGAATGTTTTAATATTTATATATTGTTGAGGCTGAACGTAGGGGTGAGGGGGGGTTCCGCAATTGTTCCAAATCGCGTGTCTGGGTATTGTTTTCTGGCCCAGGTTTTTTTTATATTTTTTACTCACTAAGCACACTCTTTCTTTTTGTTGACTTTTTTTATTTGAACCATACTAGTTAGTTTTTAGGGTTTGCGATAGGGTTCAACATATTTTATTTTAATATGTTTGTTTTTTCTTTTTAATTTATTTTAGTTTTAACATGTTTTGTGCTTTTAACGTGTTATATTTCAATATGTTTGTTCTGTTCTTTTAATGTAGCGTATACACTTTTTTTAGCAGATTTATCACTCAATTTGTACTAATAACCCATTTGAGCACTCCTACGAAGTGTCTCAGATGGGTATTTTATCATAGTGAAATCTATTCTTTTTATATAACATTGTGTATTCACTTGCATACACAGGTGAATTATTGTGTCTCTCTCCTATGGAGATTTTACTATGTTTTTTATATTGTTCAAGGCCCTAATGACCTCACTGTGGTGATGGGCCTATAAATTATAAACTATAATACAAATATTAATAATAACGAACAGTGAGGTCATTTCTGGGATCTATATAAATTGATAGTTAAATATTGCTGTAAGAATTAATTATGTTTGATCTTAGAGATGGATAGAAAAATAATTCTTAAGTGATATCTGATATTTAATTATTTTTGTTTAGTACAACTTATTCTAAATATCTACTAATATTAGATTATTGTGGCAGGTCTTAACTTAATTATTGAAATATAATAAGATAGTATTGCGAATATACTTGATGTTTCTTTCTTATTTATTTGTGGAGGAAGTTTAGTCTTTTTGAAATATTAAAGAATGCTTGGAGATAAATGCCTTAATATCTTTGTAGTTGTTTATTCATATAAATGGCCGAGGAACATTTTTGGTCCGAAATATAACTTAGTGCCGTGTAAGAAAATCCAAGGCAATAGCTCTTGCTCTTTTTAGAATCCATAGGAAACTAGGCCTATTTAATTTAGGTTTATTTACTGTTTCTTTCTATTTGTGATGCATTTAAATATAAATTACTTTCATGGTTAAATTTAGTCTAGCGGAGCATTTTATGAATTTTGTATATAGGGATTTGTTTTTTAAAATATGAGTTTAATAATTTTGGACTATATTTTATTATTTTGAGAGTATGTTATAAGAGAACCTCGGATTTGTAAAATTCATATAATTTTAAAGTAAATTTACTGATATTAATGAAGACTGAAATTTGAAATAACCTTTCATATTAAAATGTANTATATATATATATATATATATTCAACGTATAATACATTCTTAAAATGCATTAATTGTATTTATTATATGTACCATCATACGTGGCTTTAATATATTTTAATATATTTTTATAAATAAACATTTAAAATTGATTTCTAATTTTTCCTTTATGTTGTGGTGAATTGGGTTCACATCTTAAGATCACCCATAGGTTATTTATTTATGTTTAAGAGTGTAATGTGGTTTCTAAGATTGGGGAGCAAAGGAGGACCGTCTTGTAACTGTTTCCGCAACCGGGTGAGCTGCGTGCATTGAGTTACAGTAGTAGGTTTTCAGACTATTGTAACTTATATCGCTCAAACAACTCACTTTAATTGTTTAATATTCTGTTTCTATTTGTGCCTTCTGCGTGATTGGTTAGTAAAGGACGTGTCACGACCTTGTGACGTAATTTGCCACCCTACCTTGTATTTCCCTATATTTTTCTAATTTTTGTGAATAATCTCCTATTTATTTTTGTATGAAATTAAGGACTTCAAAGTTCGGCCGTGGTGTCGCTGGCCTGACTAATAACATTATTTACATCCATTAAATAAAATAAAAGGACGGAAGGAACAACGTTTAACATTATCTTAAATAATCTAAATAAGGAATTTTGATTTAAAGAACAACACTTACCTTTTATTAAACATATTAATTATCTTTTTAAGAAGTTTGTTGACTTATTTATAATGAACGTCAGCCATGTTTGATTTCAACGCATGCGCAGTTCTATCAAACAAGTGAGTAGCGGGTCTCGTGATTGTAAAAGAAGAACCAAGGCAATATGTAAATAACTCCAAACTAGCGCGCTTTACAATTTTGACAGATAGAAATAAACATTTAATTATTTTATGAAAACATTGTTCATATTCATTGTCATACAGTTCAATCTTTATCTTAAATTTGCATTGTATTTGATTTTTATCCCTAGTTCATAGCCAACATTTTATTTTTTGTTTTTAATATATTAGTTTTCTCTTTGGACTTGGAAGTAAAGAATATAACATTTTAAAATTTGATTTGGGAAGGCTTTCTAAAGGATACTGGGTCTTCTTCCTCGGTGTTGATTTAACATGGAGCCAAATCTGTGGAACTCCTAATTCAAATTATCTTTAAAGTGAGTTAACGGTTGTAAAGTATATAATTATAGCAAAAATGGAAAGCTAAGTGTGTGTGCAAGAACTAGACTGTTTATTTTCGTTTAAATTGTGGAAGAATTTGCAATACTAAAGTGAAACAAATTTCTGAAGTTGGTGTTTCAATATGGACTAATTCATGAGTGAGGTCAAACCAACTCTTCAACTTTAAATTATTGTTTTATTTTTGTTCTCCTATCAAAATCAGAATTCATTTACGAACTTTCAGAAAGACAGACTAATGCAGAGAATTAAGTAACATTTTATTTTGTGTATAATTATTAATTTTTGAATTATATATATTTTTTTCTCTTCTTTTTGGTTTCAACAATACTATTTTATACTTTGTTAAATTAGAATTAGAATTATCCGGAATTCCATAGGTAGGATTGGGATGTGGTAAAAAGGAAACAACAATAAATCCACAAAAGTTCCAACAATTTTTGTTTTATACATTTATTTTTATTGTAGTCTAAATTACATTTTATTTCAACAATCCATTTTTATCTAAATTGCTCATGTTTTATTTTAAGTATTCCCCAGTGGTCTCGAGTATTGAAAGTCGTCGTGCCACTGTCTGAATTAACCGAGGTAAATGTTTTTCTTTTTGATTATTATATTTCTCCTAGATACTAGACGTGGCGCCCAACAAAAACACAACCTCTATACATCTTGATGTTAGCTATTGTTACATAAACAAGAGTCAGCAGACACTGATACTAAACGAGAAAACCATTTAATTTACATTTTAACACGTTTTGTTATTTTTTCATTACAACCAAGATATGAGGAGATGATAGTTTGTTGGAGGGTGTGGTTTGTGTGCAGGATCCAAGGCGATCACAGTATGTCTCCTGGCTGTGATGTTGGTTCAGTCTACAGGATCTGTATCCAGGAAGATGAAGAGACCTTGGTACATCAGATGTCACACAAACACCGACTGTGCTCCGCGTAGCTGCTGTTCGGTCAGTAAGTATCGCGTTATTGTTCATGTACACAATTAGATTTACTATTATGAAACTTTACTAACAACATTTTTTGTGGCATCACTGAGATTATTATAATATATGAAAAATAATTATATACCTAGTATGTCACTGATAACTCATTTTAACAAAGCATCGCATTAATCCTTAAAATGAAAATAATTATTTGGTATATCGGTATAGTTAGGATAAGAAAGTTATTCTAATTATTATTATTGTTGTTGTTATTATTATTATTATTATTATTATTATTATTATTATTATTATTATTATTAGCACCGCGTCCTACTAAACGTTCGGGTTATACGCACTTACGCTAATGTGTAATGGTAGGGTGATTGTGAGATGAAATGGAGGACCTACAGTTTAAACGTGGAATCCGAACCACCGTGGAGGCATGGTATTCCCCACATTCACAAGATGTCTTGTCAGAGGTGAAGGAAGGATTTGGTAATCAGATGTTTATGTCATTAACATGATAATTAGTCTGAGTTCTCCCCTCTATGATTAATTCTTCCTTGGTGTTGCCAGTGACTTTCTCGGCTGAGATGAGTGCGGGGATCTAAGTCGGTTCCCTTAATGGGTTGTGAACACAACAGTGTTCCCCAGAACGGATGAAGAGCCTCGCTGAAAGTAAGCACTACATCCCTATTTTAAACGATCTCAACACTGTTCACTTCGTTGCGATGGAACAGATGTAACCTGTTGTGCTGCCAATCGCGTTGCTATCTCTGGATAAGAACCTCCCTCGTATCAAGAGAAGACTTCAATGCGCAAGAGAATACACATAGGACTGTTGAATTGGGATTCGTATTTAACTCGTACTATTGAACGAAATGTTTGAGTGATTGGGATATTCTACATTCATTAAAGCGTCTTGAAAAGCCACCTTATCGCTGATATTGAGTATGCCAGCCACACCTTCTAACGGTGTCTCCCGAAGATTAATGAAAAGTCTGTTTGTAGGTGCTAGCACCTTCATCGATCTAATTCTAATATAAGTTAAGATCATTGATCTCAGTGTTTTTTTAATTATAGTACCCATAACATACGTTTCACCTGTAGATGGGGCGCGATCTTCTCTCCACCAAAATGATGCGCTCACCTTCTTGGCCACTTGATATGTCTTTCATTGGTGCGAGTGCCTATCGGAAGGTATCTTATGGCTATCCTATGATATCAGAAAGCACCATTAACTTATTGGATATTCCGTGGTAATCTTTCAGTAGATTTGACCTTGGATTTGACTCGTGGACAGTGGCTACTATAAATAGTTATGTAGACCAGTTTGGCGTGTATGATTTCTTTAACACCTTGATGTTTGCTGTCTTAAACTAGTTCTCCAACGTGAAGCATGTTTTTACAAGGGTTAGTTCTTTCCTGCCATTGTTTACTTGAAGGATAACTGACCACGTCGGTCAGTTATCCTTCACATCTTTGGTTCATGTCTTGTTGGTGGAATGGAAGGTATTGTTGTACTAATTACAAGTGTAGACCCACCTCGGTGGCATATTTGGCTAACGCGTTAGTTTCATGTTGAGCCAAACTGTTGAAAATCGAAGTTCGAAGCTCAGTCGGGTGAACTCTGGGTGGTTTTCTTAAATTGTTTTCCACTCTCCCTCCACGCAAACGTGGGTTCACTTTTATAAATTAAGCCTTCCCAATCCTTAACCCATTAGCATAATTAGAACTTAAGCGTATAACCCGGATGGGTAGTAAGACATGGTGGTAAATAAATAAAAATCACGCTTGCATACGTCGTTCCAATTATATGCTTCGTAAATGGTGAATTCACACTAAGTGTTATACTGGAATTTTCCACGATGTTGGCCTTAAGAAAATTAAAACTGGAGTATGATTGATGATTTGCAAGTCCATGAATACCTCGAATTCTAAATTGTGGCATTCATTCGTATTATTGGTTTGCGTGCTATCAAGATCTACCAAGATCTAAGATAGATGTCGTGGCTGCGTTTACGTCCTTTTGTACCACCGCCCTTACTATTCCCCGAAGAATAAGGCTGGTGCACAACAAACAGTAAAATAAAATAATAAATATAGTGATTTTGCAGAGGGCTGTGAGGAATACAAACAAAAGTAAACAAGGCTAGTTTACTTATTTTCTCCTTGAACTCATACTCCAATCATATTGACGTCTTTAACAACAAAAAGGATGACCTAAGCAGGAATACTGGATTACGAAGAAATATGTCAATGATAACAATTTTTATTTTTATTGGTATTGAAAATAAACTTGAACAGAGTATATAAAAAAGAAGGTGATTTAGTTGTACAATTGGAATAGTTTACTATTCGTGAAGCTATTAGCATACGACATAATATAGAAAAAAGAACAATGGACTCTATAGGCCCGCAAGGCCAATGAGTTAATTGGTGAAGATATTACAATACAAAATCTGGCTATGCAAAACAAACTTACTCCTTACGAGTGATAACACAAAACTTTTGCCGTATGGGCCAATAAGTAAAAGGGGTCCATAATACAATTACTTATTACATTGTGTTGACAACATGAAACCTCCCATTGCCTGATGGGCATTCTGGATAAACATTTGTCTGTTAAATGCAACTCCTGGTAAAGTTAAAATATTCCAAGACTAGAATCGATCATAACCTCCACAATGACGTTAAAAAAAATTTAAGTCCAAAAGAATATCAGTCATATTCGCAAGTTAAATGTAACCAAAAGGTTCAAAGTTCAACAGTCTTACTAAGTCATAATGACCTGACATATTTACAATTTAAATAAAACCAAAAGATTTTAAGTTCAGTATTCTTGGAATATTTACTAAGTCTTATCTGATTTGATATATTTACAATTTAAATATGGCGCAAAAATCCTAAGTACAATAATCTCAGAATATTTCCTAAGTCCTAAATGATCGGACATATTTACAATTTAAATATTGCGCAAAGATACTAAGTTTGATATCCTCAGAATATTTCCTAAGTCCTAAATGATCGGACATATTTACAATTTAAATATGGCGCAAAGATTCTAAGTTTGATATTCTCACAATATTTTCTAAGTCCTAAAAGATCTGACATCTTTACAATTTGAAAACGACGCCACTAGAATTTCTAAATTACAACTGCCAAAAAGGGGTTTTAGTACCTTGAGACTATTTCCTAGACACGCAAGGTGTGTCCTAGGGGACGGCCCTGCTGAGAAGTAGCCTCCATGATGCACAACATGAGTATTTATACGATCATACCAGCTCAAAAGAGGGGGATGAGGGGTGAATACAAGACATAGATCAACAAGACACAGCGACGGGAAGGAGGGGTTAAAATGTACATGCGTGGAGCTGGCCGAACATTCTCGATGAATAACATTGTTTATGCACAGGCGCGCCACACACCATTCCACACCCCGCCCTGAGGGATAGACCATTTTACTAGCTCAATGTTTTCCCCTCGTTCAGACGGTCAATATTTTTGTGGAGGCAAGTCGTCTTTATTCTTATGTGTAGGAGACAGTAAGTTGGCGCAGCACAGTGGGGCACTTTTGGTAAGTTTTCTTGAGCTTAAAGTTTTGTTCTTTATTTTTGGAGCATATATTCCCAATAAATGCTACACTTCCCATTATTCGATCTGAGAGGTATATTTTCCAAGAATGTTAATAGGTTTATATGACTGTGAGTGGATACATGTATCCATCGTTGGAATTATCGTGAAGGATGTTCTCAACTAGAAACATGTAACATATAATTAAGGCCTCTTATTAAGTTTCGACAAGTGAAGTAGCATCGAGGAAGCTTTTGAAGTTCGCATGCTATTTCCATTTTCAACATGATGATTTAATGAACGTTATACACTCATTTAAGTAATGATTACTGCGTGGCGAAGTTTACCCATGGTCGAAACGACACAATAACTTGCGCTTTATGTTCATTCGATTTTGATTATTGTATGCTCAAAGTCGATCCACTAGCTCGTTCATGCCTTTCCAGTAGGTATATTTGATCGATCATCCATCTTAAATTTTGGTTATGTCGATCACCATGACACTCCCTTCGTGAATCTCGAACATAGGGGCAATACTATGCTTGTACTTTAGTCCTTTACTGGATTTGAAGCTCCCGAACGGTATATGTTTTTAGAGGGTTGTGTGTTGCTAAAAGTGGTACTTTATAGTCTTGGAAATTATCCTCGGCGTGGTGTAGATGACAGATTTCGAATAGTAATTCATAAAGTTCGGAGAGTTTTTTTAGTAGATCATTGAAGTGAATGGACACGATTTGCATAAAATTAATTTAAAATCGTCAGGCGTCAATTTTCCGTCTTCATTGTAAGCTCCAAACATGCTGCCGGCTTGCCCTTAAGGTGTGTTAGTGTAATTGTATACGCACGGTGTAATAAATTTTTTTGACTTTTTCTATTTTGAACATTGACGCTACTAAATTTCAATTTATTTGCCAATTTGTTTAGCGGACCGATTATGGGATTAAGAGTTTTTTCTGGGAAATTGTTGGCATAGCTTCTTTCGTTATGAAATAGTTTATACTTTGCGAGAATGACATCACTCACCTTTATGATGTATTCAGCTACTCCCTTCTGTGAATGGGGAAAATAAGGTTATGAACTTACATTTTATGGGATGGAATTGTATAAGAAACCCATCTGGACATGTACTGTAGATCTATGCTATAATTTTACTTTTGATCGTCAGGGTAGATTAATTTTAACACTTAATGGTATTTTTGAAATATAATTTCATTGTACCAAGACAACAAAAGCTCACACATCGCACTTTGTGTTGATTAAACCAACCGTACCTCTTGTTACAAGGTCGAAACAAACCGTACCTCTTGTTACAAAGTGCTAGATGACCTGCTTGTAGTCATACGAAAATAACAAACGTGAACCTTCTATTTAGGTCTTAAAGTAAAGAATAGAGAAACTTGAACACCTGGTCCTACACATATATAGAGCATAGAACCCTCGTGTTTAAACTATGACATAGGAAAAAGAGACAGCCAGAGAACCTGACTGTGTCTGAAGGACTTAAAAAACATAATTAGTCACTCTGACTATAAACAACACGTCTGAAGGACTTAACGACATATTTAGTCACTCTGACTAAAAACAACATGCTTGAAGGGCTTATAAAACATAATTATAACTATTGTCTCAAAGACATATCAAAACAATATCTTCATCACTACAAACTATGTCTGAAGGATATGTCAATCAAAAGTATAACTACTGACACATACTTAATGAATTAGAGTAAACTTCTTCTATGACGCGGTGTAGAAACAGACGTCACACACATCATGGCCATCAGTATTTCGCAGGCGCTGGAGCAGAAGTTCTTACTTCGACGATTAGTCACAATAAAATGCCTTAATGTGGGTATCGAGCTCACTCGTTATTACCGTGGGTCTACCTCAGAGAATAACCAGACAATAGGATCCAAGGAGGAAAGAGGGGATAGAGGAGAAAGAGTTTCAAGGAGGCTCAGCATGGACAGTGGAGCTCTTTCGAAGGACCATCGAGTTGAGGGAGAACGTCTTTCTTTTCAACCACGTGTGTCCGAAGATGAAGACTGAGCCACGGCGTGGTGACCGTATCCGCTAACATCCAGTTCACGTGAGTTAAGTCACTCTGACTATAAACAACACGTCTGAAGGACTTAACGACATATTTAGTCACTCTGACTAAAAACAACATGCTTGAAGGGCTTATAAAACATAATTATAACTATTGTCTCAAAGACATATCAAAACAATATCTTCATCACTACAAACTATGTCTGAAGGATATGTCAATCAAAAGTATAACTACTGACACATACTTAATGAATTAGAGTAAACTTCTTCTATGACGCGGTGTAGAAACAGACGTCACACACATCATGGCCATCAGTATTTCGCAGGCGCTGGAGCAGAAGTTCTTACTTCGACGATTAGTCACAATAAAATGCCTTAATGTGGGTATCGAGCTCACTCGTTATTACCGTGGGTCTACCTCAGAGAATAACCAGACAATAGGATCCAAGGAGGAAAGAGGGGATAGAGGAGAAAGAGTTTCAAGGAGGCTCAGCATGGACAGTGGAGCTCTTTCGAAGGACCATCGAGTTGAGGGAGAACGTCTTTCTTTTCAACCACGTGTGTCCGAAGATGAAGACTGAGCCACGGCGTGGTGACCGTATCCGCTAACATCCAGTTCACGTGAGTTTATAACAGCTTTATTATAAAGGAATATATTAGTTTTAATGCTCTTCTTTTAATCCCTTTACTTTATTTTTCCATTGACACGATTGTAGATGTCCTTTATATAGGAGATATGCTACAAGTATATCAGACTTATGTGGTACGATAGCGATATTAGTGGTCAACTCTGTAAGTGGTTTTTGCTTTACGGATAAATAGGGAGTTCCTTTGCATAATGACCACAATAAAGTATTTGACGTTAACTCTGACTGGCAACATCTCCAATTTGAGGGCAAACTAATTTCTTTAATTGTATTGGATGGCGATGAATATTGTTTTCTTATGCTGGTAGCTTTTGTGATTTTCACCTAAATGAAAAACAGCGATAAAGATAACACTAGATTTTACTGTGGACAAAAACAATACGTCATACCTGTTGGAGCGTATTATCTCAATGTACTGACACTTTACCAAAGCGTATCGTGACTAGAGCCAAAATTGTATTTCCCTGCCAACCCAGCAAACTGCGGTGTTGTATAATATATTTGCAAGAGGCAGTTTTACTCTCGATCATACGTTCGCTCCGGTAGTCAGTATTCAACCGTAGATACTCGAAGCAAGTGTATCTTATGCTAAGTAAATGGGCTGTGCAAGCTACAATAAATTCTGGCCACAGTTAATATATAACGGAGGCTCAACCCAAAAAAGAGTCTATTCCTCATCACGATAACCCCAACGATCAATCCTCCATAGAGACACGCTACTTACTCTCAGACAACTCATGCCTTCCGTCACCCGCAATATTAGCAAAGTACTACCATTTCAGATATCAAGGAGCTTATAAAGTTCTTCAAGGGGATGAACATTACGAGATTTTTATCACACTTCAAACCGTATTTAACACGACTATGAAACACAACCAACAAAACAAAACATCTCCATAATATACTCATTAACATAATATATTGCTACCTACAATGACAAATAAGACTTTGGATGATGACTAAAGACGACACACTGCGTGTTTTTATATGGAATGCGAATGGACAATTCCAACAGGCTAAACATGTTTGATAGATATAGCGTTAGTTAAATGAAACTCACGCTACGCCTAATAAAACAAAAACACATCACTACTATCAACATTACTTTCAAATCTTACAGAACCTAGAAGCAACAAGTGTTAATATGAAGACCAAAAGGGTGAGTGTGCTTTTACACCGCCGACAAAGACACTACTACCACAATAATTGGAAGAAGTTACTGACTCAGACAATATATTGATGTCTGGTGATATAAATAGTAAATTCTCAGATTGAAATATTACAGCCACAAATAGATATATACATATGCTAGCAGACCACGCCAATAACAAGGACTACATAGTGCGTCCACCGAGACGAGGTTTTACCCATCAAACCACTTATACAGACCAGACACGATAGATTTGGCTCTAATCAAAATGGAATAACATCTGCCGAACTGAATTTCCCCAAGGAACTCGACTCTGATCACAATCTGATAGTGTACGGGTTCCCGATGAACATAGAACGAAAGATAAAAGGATTGAGACAGAAGAAGTTCACATGACATTGGGCTGACTTCAAAACAACATTAAACAACACACTACCGCATCACGTACAACTAGAAACAACCTAAGACACGGATGCTACAATTATACTTTTCACGGCCTACGGGAAACACATTAGCTAAACCACCACAACACGACCTCCGCCAAGAGTACCCAGACCTAGCTTTCTCAATAGCAAGGAAACGAGAAGCTGAGTGGGACCGACAATCGCTCAGGATACCCACCAAAGATTATTATAAAGTTGAATTAAACCTCTGGCGGGACAAAACGTACACGACATCAAGAGAACAAACTAGAACACTTATATAACTGACGCAACCACTGACTCCAGTCAATTCTTGAGAGTCTCTGAACAATTTTAGGGCGCTGAAAATACTCCCGGCCGTTCACGACGAGGCTGGAATGACCGACACAAACTAAGATAAAGCAGAGGCCATCGCCACTTCGCTGGAAAAACAATTCACACCAAACAAACACCCCAATACGAATACCACGCTAGAAGGACTGTCACAGAATACTTACTAAGACACAACGACACACAAACCAAACAAATCACCTCCTGCCTCTTGAAACCTCCTTTACCCATCCATTCAAACAGAAGGCTCAAATATTAGAAAATATTATTAACACAATCAGAGTGAGTCGTTTGAGTGAATTCGTCCCAATCGTCTGAGAAAAGACGACTGTAAATCAGATCAAGCCATAAAGAAAACAATTATGATAGGCGTGGTGTGAGAAAATATTTAAGATTAAGTCTGAGTATAAAGGTAAATATAAACTATCATATCAAAGTTAAATATATCATAAAATAGGTAATTAGCTTGAGAAATTACATAAATTTAATTTAACCATTAGTTCTCATGAAACCTACTCGTCAACTAACGTTATATAGTCCATATTAAAACAACTCTATTTACAAATCTATAAGAGTAATTCAACTAGTCGTAAACATATACAAATTATAATTTGAACCTGGCAAGATTCGAAGTAAGACCAAAAGTCATCAAGGTGTTTATAATCTATCACTATCAACAAAATAGCTTTAATTCATTTCAACGAATATATAATAAAGAAAGAACTCACTCACAATGTAATTTCAAATAAATAGTTAATATTTCCCATAATAGCAAAATATAGAATGAGATTCACAAAAAGAAATACTAACTAACAAACAGGATTATCAGACCTTATTACATTATAAATTTCCTATCTGTCTTCTAGACCAAATAACGATATTCAATATTCTATATGTATCGATCTTAGCCATAATATATAAGTTCAATATAACACTCTCTGAACAACCTCATAATATTAATCATCATCAAATTTAATTACAATTTGTGATACCAGAGTATATTAATTTACAAAAATAGAAAATAATGGGCAGAAAGATGAATTTTTAAAAGATTACATAATTTTAAAATAATTTAAGCGGAAACGAAATTTTTTTCTTACATTTAAACGAATGCGCAGCCAAGGCTACGTACTCCTCTAGCCAGAGCTGATTCAAAGATTGCCGGTCTTGTTGCCATATCGGCGTTATATACGCTTAAACCCAGAAAGGGAAGGCGAGAAACAGGGCGGGAGGAATATTATTGGGTCACGAAGGAGGGGATACGCGTGACAAACATAGCTCTTATAACGAACTTCATTGTTCGATAGTATTCTCCAATGGACTAGAACTGGCTTTACTTCACTTCTCAAACTCTCTAGAATGTTCCACTATCTCGAGACCTCTAGTGGTCACCGTTTGAACTTGGGTGGACTCAGTTCATTACGCGCCGTGGTCTTGCTCGGATGTGTGCTTTGTTGTGTTGCTGATTCATTGTCGTGAGGCGCTAAAACGGTGAAATGGGGTAAGTGTTTCATTCTCCCTCGACTTGTTTCTTCTTAATTTATATCAAATGCTACAAACTCTGAGACAAATTTTATTGAAGTGGATTTTTTTTTACTTTCTATATATTTAAATAGTCCTCATCATTATATTTTCAATTATATTTATTTTTTGAAGATAAATAATTGTGCCGTCAAATGTGGACTTAGTACATTGGTGGATATAACATTTTTGGGTTTATGTGATTTCTATAAAAACAAAATTATTTACTACATAAGATAATAATATTAAAAAATCAAATCTAAACCCATAATAAATAAATAAATATGGACCACACTTGTTATTAATTATAAATATGAGAATCTATCTATATAAAAAAATGAATGTTTCTTTGTTTGTCCCGTATGCGTTCCTATACCATTCATCCTATTGAGATGAGACACTGGTGAGTTAATGTGCCCATGCACTCGAAGGTTTCTGAATTGGTTCAACCATTTTACAATAGGTGGCGTGCAAGTCATTTCAACAAATGTGTGTATTTCATATAGTTTAGCGGCAATTCGTGTGTTTTCGGTGTATGAGTGCGCACGCATGACAGAATTGAATTTAATAAAATGAAAACAGTGACATTTCAGTTCGTGTATGACATAACAAGTGGTGTTGATTGTGAAATTCCAATTGCCGGTCGACATTAGATAATAAATATCACACGCATTTTCTTTTCATTTCCAAGTGAAATTGTAATATTACTCACAAAGCATTACTTTCGCTGTAGAATCAATTATGCCACCTAAACAACAAGCGATCGATATTCACCTCAAGTACGAAAGAAAAAAGGAATCACGAGCTTCAGAAAAGACGAGCAACAGGAAGCAAGACTGGAAACCACTCGAGTACGCAATGCTCAAGCCTGTTTGTCTGAAACACCCGAGAAACGGGAATTAAGATTGGAAACAGTTCGAGTTGACAATGCTCGATCCAGACGAAATTATTTTCGGTCGTCAAATTATTGTATAGGCTAGTTACTAAAGGATTGGCCTTTTATTGCGTTGTGAATTCATTTATATTTAATGTATCTTCAATTTTGACTTACACCGTTGATATTATGAATTAGGAATGGTAAATTTAACACTATATTTGATTAAGTAAATTATAATTGGCGTACAACTTGAATGCTTAACAAAATAATATTGGTACTATCTTATAAATAAATTCCTCCCACAATTATTGCCTCCAAGCAAGGTTTGCCCGAGCTCTACCGGATTTTGTAACGAGAGTGTCAGGTTTTCTCGGTCGAACTCTGCTTAATACCTCGTTTGGACCACTATTTACTGGTCATTATTACCTTCCTAGCCTTATTCACCTTGTTTGAATTTACACCAATGGGAACTTTGCAAAGTCAAACTGTGAAGAAGGTACTCAAAGGTTTTTTGCTTCCCTTTCCTGACGGTTAGGCCATCGACTCAGTTTCATCATATTATTAATCCCCTTTTAAACCATGAAAAGGAGACAAATCAACTTTCGTTCACTACATATTCGAATATTACAGATAAATTGTCTTTCTCGGATTGTCAGTCAGAACATAACCTGTTCCAACTGCCATAGCGCAGTTAATCTAGATAAAACATCACCTAAACCACAGAAAAACCCTCCTCAAGGAACCCCCCAAGCCCGCCTCAGAGGAACCCCTCCGCGCCCTCCTCGGGGCCCTAAATTACGTGCGGCCGTTGCTAAGCAACTCCCGCTTGTCTCTGGGCCTCTGGAGTTTGGGACGAGTGGTGGAATAGGTGAGGATGCAAAGGCGAGTCCCACTGGTGTCTTGAGGAAGGACCAGCGAGGGATCGCTGAGAAAATTACTGTAAAGAAAGCATCGATGGCCTTAACAAAGCCTTCACGCAAGGATCCGATGACTCAGTCTCTCCGGAATAATTCAAAGCCTCTCCTGAAGTGGGAGGTCCAGGAGAGACTGGGAAAGGCAAGAGGACCTAAAGAGGTCCTCAATCAATTTTTATTCATAAGAGATAGTGTCATGGATCTCAAGGATAATTAAATTTCATATTAATAAATAATGTCGCTACTACAATGGAATTGTAGGGGTTTCTTTGCTCGTGTAGAGGAAATTAAACAACGATGTATATAGTACCAACAAGCCTTTCTTTGATTGGGCCAGCGGAGGTTTGGCTATAATCGCACGAAGCAATATATATCATAAACATATTAGTATCGTGTCTTATATCTAAGTGATCGCTGTCCGAATCTCCCTTTCTATGGAAGCTATCTCCCACCAGGTGAATGTGTTCCAAAGAGGAGTCTAGAGGCACTCTTTATACAACTTCCCGCCACCTATATCATCTTGGGGTATTTTAACATGCAGAACCTGGTGTTATTTAACACCGGTACCCAGACATACTTCTCCGCCTTTAATGGCGTACCTTCTGCCATCGACCTAACATTATGTAGCTCACTTATTTTAGAAGGTTCACTCGAACCTATGGGGCAGCGCTCATTTTCTCATTCTGTTTTCACCACTCCAAGATGTTTTCAGTACAGCACAGGTACCCCAATGGGTTCTTAAACGTGCAGACTGAAATAAATTCCGCGAGCTCACCGTATTTGATGAACACCATTCTCCTGACGTCGTTGTACAGGCTGGGCATTTTAATTCGACGTTCATCGCGGCGTCAAGGGCTTTCACCCCCAAATCCGCACCACCGCCCGTTCCTTGGTGGAACAAAGAGTGTCAGCTGGCTATTTCTGACCGTCGAAGGACCCCACGTCTCTTTCATCGACGTCTTACTTTGGATAATTTGGAGTCATTACGGATTCTACGTGCTCGAGCTCGCCATGTCATTCAAGAAAGCAAAAGAGATTCTTGAATAGAGTTTATTTCTATCCTTACAATTCCCACTCCCACAACTATTGCTTGAGATGATATTTGTAAATTACGTAGTAGCAAAAATTCCATTAATAACATACCTGCCCTCATGTCTAACGATTCGCTTGTCTCCTCCACTGTGGAGGTTGTCAATGTATTGGGCTCGATGTACACCGCAATCTCTAGCACTGTGAGCTACTCTAACGAGTTTGCAGTGCATAAGCGAAATATCGAGCACCATACTATTGATTTTGGTCAAAGTTGGGTGGAAGATTATAAATCCCCTTTTACTATCCATGAACTGGCATATGCCCTGTCCCAGGCGGGAAGCACAACTTCAGGTCCTGACGAAATCCACTATTAGATGTAACGCCAGCTGCCTTCTCCCAGACAAGCATTTCTTTTTAACCTCTACAATAGTGTTTGGGAATCTCATCAGTTCCCATCACTATGGAGACAAACAATAGTTATACTATTCATAAAATTGGCAAGGATAAATTAGAGCCAACTAGCTATAGACCGATAGCCTTAACTAGTTGTGTATGTAAAATATAGGAAAAAATATAAATAAACTTTATATATTATTTAGAATCCCGTAATCTACTATCTAATATCAATGTGGTTTTCGCCGTAACCGATCCACGGTGGATAACCTTGTCCGTCTCAATACGGCTGTTCGTGACGCCTTTCTCTATAGGCAGAATCTTCTGGTTGTTTTCTTCGATCTGGAAAAAGCGCACGACACCACCAGGTGGTACAGCATATTGAAAACACGTTTAAATTTGGGGTTCCAAGGGAACCTCCATGTTTTAATATCTAGTTTTATGTTGAATAGACACTTCCGGGTAAGGTTGAATAACACCTTATCTGATTATTTTATTCAAGAAAATGGGGTGCCTCAGGGTAGTATTCTGAGCTTTACATTGTTCGCTGTTGCTATAAATAGCATTGTGGACAACGTGCGCTTACCTGTTCGTTCATACCTTTTTATGGATGACTACGCAATAAATTGCAGTTCATCAAGTCTCCACAGGCTGAACGGCAGATACAATTAGCTGTCAACAATCTATGGATGTGGGCATCGCGTAGTGGCTTTCGCTTCTCTGCGGCCAAGACGACGGTCATCCACTTTCATAGATTACGCGGAATACAGCCAGCACCCAGTATTTTAATGAACCACGTTGTTTTACCAGTCTCGGAGAGCGTAAGGTTTCTGGGACTTTTATTCGATTTTAAATTAACTTGTATCTCCCACTTCAAAGACCTAAAAGCGAGCTGTATAAAAGCACTCGAACTTTTTAAACTAGTTTTACGGTCGGTCCTGGGGTGCTGATAGGAAAACCTTGTTGCGCCTCTATAGAGCCTTGGTAAGATTGAAACTCGATTACGACAGTTTCGTTTATAGATCAGCAAGATTTTCGCCGTTAAAGATGCTAGATAGTGTCTCATGCTGGCATAAACTGGCCACTGGTGCTTTTCGTACCAGTACAGTCGTCACTATCTGTTTTGACGCTGGTGAGCCACCTCTTCCTTACCGGTGGTTCAACCTTCTGGCATCTTACGTGTCAACACTGCATTGCATGCCGGGGAATGTTGCCTACCGTCTGTGTTTCAGCCCTCTTACTGTGTCTTGTATGAAACCAAATGGTGTAGTACAAGGCCGGTTGGGGTCAGGATGCTATCGGTTTTCATCACGTGTGGGATAGTCCTGCTAAAGGCTATCCTCACATCCACAGGTCGAGTTTCTCCCTGGAAGATACGCCTCCCACAACGCCATTTTGAACTTTCCAAGTTCCTTAAAGCGACCACCCCATACTTTGTATATGAGAGGACCTTTAATGAGCTCTTCGGACCCCACTTTCAGGATTTTAAACGCATTTTTACGAATGGTTCGAAATTCTGGGCCTCCGTGGGAACCGCCTTTGTTGTGGTAGGATCCAGTTTTTAAATTTGATATACCTGGTGGATCAAGTGTTCTTACGACGAAATTATGAACCATTTTTAAATCTTTATGTTTTGTTTATCGTGTCACCATTCTGTTCACATTTTCTCGGATTCCATGAGTTCTCTGTTGACATTGTCCACGCTTACTACTGGAATCCCCTCGTGCAGATGATACATTAGCAATTTTTTTTAAAAATTTAATCATTAATCACCCGGCTCGCCTTTTGCTGTATTCCTGATCACGCTGGTCTTTCAGAAATTAAACTGGCGGCCCAAGCAGCCAAGGGGGCAGTACGCCTGCCTCCGGAGGCAAATCTTGGTTTAATGTTTTTTATATCTAAAGGGCTATGTTCGGTGTGGGGTCTTACGCACCTGGCATGAGTAGTGGGTTTTGGACCCCTGCTCAGAACAAGCTGCGGTCCATCATGGACGGTATTTCGCGGTGGACCTCTTTTATATGAAAGACTAGAAGAGATGAGGTCATCGTGACAAGACTCTGCGTCGGGCATACATTTCTAACCCATGGATTTTTCCTAAGAGGGGATCCACCTCTACTGTGTGAATTTTGCGATACTCCCCTTAGTGTGTACCACATTTTGTTTGAGCGCATGCCCCTATTTGCCTGGCCCTTGATTTTAAAGGTGACCTTTGTTTTTTTATTATGTGACAGTGCTGAAGGAGTTATTTGTTTACTCCATTTTATACGCCAGGCGAATCTTTTTAGTTCTGTTTGGGTGCACTTTCGTAAAGTGGCTCATCTGGATTTTATCTCATTTTTAACATTTTAGTATACATTAATATGTTTGTTTTGTACTTTTAACAATTTTATTCCACTTCAAACATGTTTGTCTTGTCATTTTAACTTACATATTGTTTTAATATGAATGTTTTGTCTTTTTATTGGAATGATACACCTGTGGTTTTTTTTATCAGGTGTTTCACTCAATTTTTACTATGAGTCAATTTGAGCACCTTTATGGATTGTCTCAATCGGGTATTTTCTGTTATTTAGATATGCTATTTTTTATTTGTATTTGTATATTGTGTTTACACCTATTTATAGAGACAGGTGAATAATATTACTCTCTCCTATGGAGATTTTATTATGTATTCATAATATGTTAAGGTTCTAATGACCTCATTGTGCGATGGGCCCCTAAAAATACTTATAATAATAATAGTAATTTACGGGAGGAAATTTGAATCAATAACTGATCACGCAGCACTCAAGTCGATGCTCAGATTAAAATAACTCTCATCACGTTTGACACTTTGGGCATTAAGATTAGCTGAATTTGATTTTACAGTGACCCATAAGCCTGGTGTAATAATACCACATTCTGACAGACTAAATCCACAAATAAACAAAATTGAATAGGCAGAATATGTATCTATACTAAGTAGAGAGGTGTTAGGCCAAGAACAGGAAACAGACCATTATTTTAAAAATAAGAGTTTAGTTTTTGCAAAATAGAAATTTACAAAACAATTCTTTTGCTTATGATTCATTGTTGTACTTCAGTGATGACACAAGTGGAGGTTAGTGGTGTCAAGGTAAATTGAACACCATCACAATACACCATTTAACGTGCATCAAGGGGTAGAGAGAGCTAAATACATCATAGAGGAGTGATATTTTTGGAAGGGCATGTCAAGTGACATTGATAATTATGTTTTAGAGTGTGACACGTGTGCTCGCAGGAAAACAGGTGACAAGATAACATTACCATTAGGGAAACATGAATCGACTTCAGAGCCATTCGAGAAAGTATCCATAGACATAGCGGGCCCACTCCCAATATCCAACAATGGAAATAGGTATGTGCTCACTTTTATAGATAATTTATCGACGTGGTGTGAAGCTTTCGCCATACTAGACCAGACTACGGAGACAATCGCCAGACCAGACCAGACTGCGGAGACAATCACCAGAGTGTTCGTAACGGAGATCGTCCTACGTCACGGAGCACCGAAACGTTTGCTCACCGCTCAGGGTAGGAATTTTATTTCTAATTTATTGAAAGAGACCTGCAGACTTCTACAGATAAGGAAATTACAGACAACCTCATACGACCCTATGAGCAACGGCGTGGTAGAACGACTTCATCAGACGATAGTGAACATGATCTCCCAGTTTGTTGACAGATCACAGAAAACATGGGACGTGTGGGTACCATATACAGCGATGGCCTATAAGAGCACCAAAAGTCCAGTAACTGAGTAAACAAACTATTACTTGATTTATGGTAAGGAGATTACATTGCCAACTGAAGTTGACCTTGAACCTAACCTTAATTTAGAGAACGTACCATCACAACAGTTAGCGGTTAGATGAAGGGAGGCTTACAAAGCAGTGAGAGAATCCAATAAAAACGCCAGAAAGAAACAAAACCGTACTATGACTTGAAAACTATAAATAAAATATATGACAAAGGAGTTTCAAAGAAACTGGCAAAACGATGGAAGGGTCCATACGTAATCCCCCAGAAACTAGGTGACGTGGATTAGAAAATAAAAATAAACAATAAGGAAGTTGATATTCATGCCAACAGTTTCAAACATTGCCGTGCGGCCCCAGAACGCCGACATAGAAGATTCAGGTCAACTTAAGATTCCCCCATGGAAGCAAGAAGTTGAAGACATCGAAGCTCAACAGAGACAACACCTACTGCCTAAAGATCCTGTTGTCGAACCTGAGGAAATCGAGCAGGAAGATCTAGAACAGGAGGAGGACGACTTGGAGCGTACTTTCGAATAGGAGAGCACAATTGAGACGGACCTCTTGACTATCACCAATGAGGGAGCTGACACTACAGCTTCAGAATGGTCACCAGAGACGCGTCATTATCGTTGGATGATGGCGGACATTGCTGAGGACGTCAACGAGAGAGCCCTACAAACTCAGACAGCGTCGATTTAACCTTGACTGTTAGTTTCAGATAGCTCTACAGTAGTAGTGGTGTCCTTATTCACAACAGAGGGTTACTTGGAACGGGGAGGAGTACTGATGATCCTAGCAACTACAAGCAACATCAACATAAAGCCGGCCAACCTAGAAGGGAGGACCAGGGCTTGTTGAGATAACAGGGTCAATAGCATTGAGAGGAGTAGACTTCTGCCTGGAGGACAACAGCGAGGAGGAGTTCCAGGATGGTGATGGAGGGAGTCGAGGGACGACTCACGCCAAGATTTCACCATCGTCGATTGTGTGTACGACACTCGTCACGTTGTGCCAAGCCCTGATGTGTACAGCCGTATCACGACAAAATGTGATAAATTGCGAACTTTTTTGGGCTCACTATTACTAGACAGAACATTTATTTCGAAATTGTTTCTGTACTATAATAAATGCACGAAATATATGTATGTTAATAGCTGAATCACATTTCAGAGGGGTGGGGTTTTTTTTATTGAAAAGAGCGAAGGTATAAATTGAAGGGTATTGTTGGGAGCCAACATTATGTCGAACAGAGTGTACACTCAAAATTAAGAATGTGCAGTTAGGGAAGTGCATAGTTGAAACTAGGACTAGTTGCAGCATAGGACGGCCGCCTAGCTTACGATCACATTCCTAGTCTTGAAACAATGGCTGTACTGATCATGCACATTCCAATTAGTGGTGACCAGGAGTTCATTCAGGGAACAACTAACTGACTAGCAAGACAATTGTGTCTGGTATCTCAGCAGAGGATGTTGTCACTATAAATACCTCTGCATGGCTCAAGAATATAGTTGAGATAGGGTAGTTTACCTAGGAACAAATACTATATATACAATTGTATATTCTATATTCCATCTTATTAAACTAATTATTTATAGACTAGTAAACATCTCTCTACTATTCAAATGTGTGCTCCCATCCTTTATGAACTGGCGGCCGGTCATAATATTATGAAGCCAAAAATGTAATGAGTATCTATGCTAGATAAGCTTACTCCTATGTAGTTCTCGAATTTAGATCACGTGTTATCAAAGAGTGGGAAAAAATAGTGAAAAGGAGGGGGGAAGAGAGTACAGATAGCAAAACTAAAAGCTCCACGTCCAAGGTCCAGAACCCGGCTACCAAACAAAGCCGGTAGAGCGCGAGGAACAACCACGCTTTTCGCTCTTATTTTTACTGGGTGCGGCTCGTTTAAAGCATCGAGGAACGAACTACATGGCTCGGCTCAGTCGGACATTGGAGAGTGTTGAGTATAGTTGTCGTGGGCCATAGTCCTGGACAGATGAGTAAACAGGGGCCAGAAGGGTGAGTGATGTAACCCCAATTAATTAATATTTTTGTAACAAGGTTACACCAGTTCCTTTTCTTTCTGGTGCATGTGGTCATACTTTCCTTTTCTTTACAGTTCGATAATCTCATCGCATTACCTCTCTACATAGTATTTCCTCTCTATGTCTGTTTATCTCCTTAACTCGTTGTTTTGCCTCTATATTCTTCTTTGTTGACGTTTTTCCATTTCATTCCTTATTCCATTTTCTAAAGCATTTCTCTTACTAAACCGGGCTTTCATGTAGGGCTCTTTAGTTTTCCAATATTATCATTTAGCATCTTCAAAATAAATTATTAAAACTATTACACTTCCCTTAAGCACTTACTCTTTTATTTCACCTCATTTAACCTTTGGTCTATTGAATTTCTCACAGTGTCATTCTTGCTTTTAAATATATTTTTTTTCTAAGTCCCACGTTGGGTTTCTCTTGCTCAGATTTTTGATCCTCTTCAGTCTTTTTTCAATGTATGCCAAAAGCAGGCTGTGGTCCAAATCAATATTGGCACCTGGCACTGTCTTAACTTACTTCACTCTATTCATGGATTTCTGTTTGACAAGGGTGTAGTCTAGTTGGTACCTGTTGATGTCTATAATTTTGTCTTCCATTTCTTGAAATACGTGTTTGTTACCCCCAGGTCATTCCATGGGCGAGATTCTGTTAACATCTGCCATCTGTTGTTTCTCTTCCTCAGTCCATGTGGCCTTATGTTCTTCTGCTCCCAACCTTCTCCAACCACACTCTTCAAATTACCAGTGAATGTGTTCACTTTACCTCTTACTTCATGTTCAATAATTACTTCAATTCCATCATAATTATATTTCTTTTACCTTGACATCATTGTGGTTGGCTGATGCCATGCCCATTTGTACTGTCAAAATATCTACTAGTTCAGTGTTTAATTCAATAAACAATTATCTATTACACATCATTTTAGTAACACTTTTCACCACTTCATTTTTCATAATTAATGACAATCCTCTTTCGGTACTCTTTCCACCTGAATAGAAAATTGTGTGATTTCCAGACACTATTACTTCACTTAAACCTGCAACGTTCTCATCACACCCTGCCATTTCAATTTCTAATTTTCCAGTTTGCCAGCCCTTCTCATCTTTCACACATTCCATGTTCCTATAATGAAGGTCAAGTTTAATTTTATTACAGTTCTTTGTTGATCACCCCCTTTCCCCAAATTAATCCCCACCCGAAGATCCGTAAGTTTACCTCCAGAATTTTGTACCTTAGGAAGAGCCATAATTTATTTTTCTTGAAAAAATATTTTTTTAAGGAAAAGATGGTGTGACCTTTTGACTTTTCATATCCACACCTCAGCACCGTGTCCATACTAACGTTTCATGCGGCTACACCAGTGGCTGTCCGATCTTGAACCAATCAGAGAGCAGTTTGCTGTGTGCTCCGAGTCGATCCTGATACCACTGCTGCCCGGTACCAGTCACGTAACCCTGTACGAGGGTACGAGATGTACCCCAAGTCACTGGGTCTTTACAGAACTTAACTGCAGCCATTAAGCCGCTTCTATGTTTATACTCCGTGGAAGCGTCTGTTAAATTTTATTCATGTGTAATCAGAGACAGCTCTCTCACCCTCTGGTGCCCTATGGGCCGAGTTAAGGAACATGTATGAGACCAGGCTATCAGACATAATGTAATGAATAGTAATACTAATCATATAAATAACCCTTTGATTAATTAGGGTTTTCTACATTCTCTATAACGGGTACATACAACTACTCAGAATATTGTGTGTAACCCAAATCCACGTTTCTAACCTAGCTTTAAACTCATGCTTTTTCCGTCCATTATGTACCCCTGTGGTGTTGTATGTTGCAGACGTAGGTCGTCGCTACACGATTCCTCTGTGTCGCCCCTTGGAACGGGCTGGGACACCTTGCTCACACATCGCTCTTAATCTTACGTTGCGCTTCCCAAAAGAAGTGGTTCTGTACTTGACCGAGGTTCATAAAAATCTGTGCCCTTGTGACGCTGGTCTCCGCTGCGACGCTAATAGCGCTATTTGCCGCAAGGAGGCAGCACCACTATGCAAGGATGCCCTCTTAAGCTAACATCTGTACACCACTTCGTCCCAAGTTCAGAACTGAGCATTGGTTCGTTAAGATCTGGCTATTCGAGTCTGGGAGTGAGACATACAAACCACAGACGTATAGAACACAATCCTTACGAGACTTGACCTAAGCTATATATAAAGTCCCAGTGGAATTCAATCTAATGTCTAAAAGCATGTCCAGTGGCATGACTTCTAATTTATAAAGACAATCATGTTCAAAAAAATGTGATATAAAATCTACATACTTGTTTTATCTTTAAGTCTTTGACTTTAATTGGTTTGAATTAAATTGACGTTTAAACTTTTAAAATTGTACTTTACATATATTGTGAAAGTCAGCAAGGTTACCTTGGTGGCTTACACAATGGCCCTATCTTATAAGATATGCTATAGTGGAATACTATAAGGTAACCTTGCTACTTTACTGGGTAAAAAAATTATTTGTAATATAATGATATTATGGTAGTGATTTAATATAGTAGGCCTATTTATTATAATGATTGAAAAAATAAATGATTATTGCTTTGCAGATTCACCAAGAACCTTGATCATAGAACCTTGTTTGAGCCTTATATTAAAATTCAAAATGTATAATTTAAATTTACTTCTGATGAAAAAACTTACTATAAGTTATGAACTAATGGCAATATCAACTACTTAGACTTCAATATTTCTAAAAAATTGATATAACAAATTAATCTATAAAATATATAGGAAACCTACTCATATTGAAGCAACAAGCTCCAATGATTCTTACCATCCTACCTCCCATAAATTTTCTGCCTTCAATAGCCTGATTCATCGTTTACTAAATATCCCACTTAGCAAAACCAACTATAAAACTGAGCTAAAATCAACCAAACTAATAGCCACAAATAATGGTTATTCACATGCCACTATTTACAAAATTCTAAATAAACAGAAAAACAAACTAAGATCCAAAAATGTCTCTACCACCCTCACTAATGAAAACCTAAACAGCTCAAATCAAAATTTAAAAATGGGTTAAATTCACTTACACTGGTCCTGAAACTCATCGTATCACAAATATTGTCAAAAATCACAATCTTAACATTGCTTTTTCCACTAACAGTAACAGTAGTAACAGTAATTTAAATAAAAGTTATAAATACATTAAAAATGGAATTTACAAACTCACCTGTGAATGCAATAGTATCTACGTAGGCCGGACCGAGAAAAATTTTAGGGTTCGTTATAAAGAGCAGATTTCTTATTTTAAATACAATAGGACCAAATCAAAATGTTTGAACCATCTAAAATAACACAAACCCTCAAACCAAACTAATAGACCAATTTATAAAACCTCTTCGCTTTTCTTATAAAGGCACCAAAATTAAACACAGATGAAAATGTCTTCATTCAAGCACTTTATTTCACAATAAATCTATTCTCAATTATTAATTACAATTTTCAAATCAAATTCTTGTAAACACATTAAAATATTTACCTGAAAATATTAAAATCCTGTAACCCCATTTATCCTGCTCTACCTTCCATTGTGGATAATGACCCGTTCGAACCGGAGTCGAGAAGATTAGTATCTTATATTTCCTTTCAACATTCATTTCCATAATTTTATCTATCCTTTATTTCATAGTTCATTCAACACTCGACTGGTTTCAATAGCACTTTTACAACATAACATTTTATACACCGTGGTCTTGAAAACCTTACCTTTTATAGCTCGCTTAAATTAAGTATTTTGTTTTTACGCACATTTTCTCCCTCTGACCACAACTTATTTAGTTAAGGCTCTGCCACCCTCTCTGGCGGTGTGTGGAGCTTTCAGCTCTCAAAATAGATGGCGTTGCTAACGTTATACAAACTGGTGAATTCCAGCCATCAGGTTGGCAGCATTACCGGTTTGTTTAAACAATTGGGAGGCTGGCTGACCAGTAATCAGCCGAGGTTGCAAGCAGACTTTTCCTTGAACTGATAGAGATAAGAAGTGTTGTGCAGGACCGTAAAGTGTGTAGGCGACCAAGTTGGACTAAACGTGGGGAGATAAAACATCAAGATACAATCATACTCTCGAGCAGAAAAATTAGCTTATCTATCCATCCCAGCCAGCTAGACGCTTCTCTCTAGGGGTTCAAATCCTTGATGAGGGTATTTTGGGGAGATGTTATTCGAACGTTTCCTTCTACTCTACCACGCAAATGTGGGTACATTTCTTTAGTTAATTCTGCCTGTTTAACTATGAACTAATTAAGCCAGTGGGTTAGGGATGAATGCGTTTCAATTTAGAACAAGTACACCCGCATTCGCGTGGAAAGATAGTGGAAAAATATTTAGGAAATATCACCCAATCATGATTGATTCACGATCTCCCAGTCATCGGCAGACTAGTATATTGCGATTTTGACGCCTTAAGTCCGTATCACATGACACTAGCTCGTACTAGAAATCAATTGTGCTAGCTAGCGACTAGATATCTGTATACTAGTTAGTATAATAGAAACAGGACTAGAGTATTCACACGCTGCTAGTTTGGTACTAGGTTCTAGTGCAAATATTTATGGAACTTCAGAGATTAATTTCGGGTGCAACAGCTGCATTAATTGCTAATAAAGATATTGAAAAATATGAGAGGGAGCCTAAGAAAAAGAATATGGACACGGGACTTGTTGGGAAAGACGAAATAATGGTCGCAGGATGCTAAATATGATACATTCGGAGGTTAGGTAGTATACATTCGGGGTGACACAAACGTTTAGTATCTCCCTAAATTTGTATTCATTTATTTACGATGTGGTCAGAAGCCCCTAAGCCCATGGGTGTCCAAGTACAGTATCCTTGATTCACAAATGTTCTTTTTTAAGCCTACACACACTTTATATTCTAAAAAAAAAAATCCAAGGTTGGCATGCTATCAAGTTTATTTAGATTAAAATTGGGTCTGGAACACAGTTTGTCATTTTTAGATGACATGTTTTAAATAGAATTTATATATATTAAATATATTGTCATATTGTGGCAATTTGGTATTATATAAACAAGGATGTTTAGAATAAATTTCCGCCAACAACAAAATCACATCCGAAGACCATGTCGGCGCCATTTCTATTATTTACTCTACACATAGTCTGAGCGGGCATTGATTGGTCGAATTACACAAACTAGTGTCGGAACTAGTACGAAAATAGCGCATGTTCTATTCTCACAACTAGTATGGTAGCCAGTACCAAGTGGCAGAACCAGTATACTTTTTCTGATTCACACGACGCTAGATGATGACGTGCTAGCTAGCACACTGGATTTCAAGTACTAGCTAGTGTCGTGTGATACGGGCTTTAGACCATATGGCCACCAAATTGGGATATTACCAATCCTCATGTCTAAAAATAACTAGACGATTAAAATAACACGACTTGACCAAATATTTAAAAATTACGTAAGCTAGGGAGGTGTGAGGGAGCTTGCGTAATGTTTGTAGTTAAAATATATATTGTAGTACTTGAAGGTACTTTCATTTTGTGTAAAATTTAATATTCAAAGTCGAGATATTTAAAGTAAAAGTATGTAAAATCATGATATATCTTTACTTTGGAAAGGTTAATGTTTTCGTAATGTCTGTAGATATTCAGGCGCTTTTGTAACAATTTAGAAAGGCTCTTTAAGCTTTTTATATTTTTCTTGGATAGATATTGATTTGCTGTTTATTAATATTTTTATTGATATAATGCTAACTTGGTCTAATTGCATTAATCTTCTTTAGCATTAATGTATTCAACTATGTTTTTCTTCGTTCTACTAGAACTAGATAATTGACGAGATTAAGGTCACTAAAATTACTGTTTGTTATTTTTGAATGAATTAAATCACTCTTTACATTTAAGTCTTGCTTATTCTATTTTCTCTTTAATATTGTTATGTTAGCTGACTCCCTCTTATCCTTGTAGTATTTTTGTTAGTGACCTATTCCTACGAGGTAAAGACGAAAGCCCTGACTGACTCACTCATCACCGTATTTCACGAACCCTTGGACCTAGAATCTTAAAATTTTCAGTCCGTAGGCATCTGATAAGAAGGGATTATACGAAATTCAACCCGTAAAGGGTTAAAATTATAGGCCTTTTGCAAAACCGTCTAACCTAGAAACATTAAATTTGGCCTGATTGGCCTTATCAAAATCTAAGAAACAAGTATTCGACAAATATTTGATATTAGTGTCCGAAGGGGTGAAAACGAGGGTAAAAACTTTATTGATAAGTACGAATATCTCTGAAACCATTTAAGATATAAACTTGAGACTAGGGGAAAATACTCTTCTTAAAAAATAAAGAAATATGTGTTCGACGATTTTTCGAAAATATCACCCAATAGGGTGAAAGGAGAAGGTTTTATTAGAGTTGAGCTATATCTCTGAAACCTGTAAACGTAGAGATGTGAAATTTAGCAAAAATATCCACAACTACCTTCCAATCTGATAGAAAACTGATAACTATAAAGACAGTGTTGGGGGTTTTCAACATTTACCAAAATAATACAAACCCTTTATAACATTTTACTAGCTATAAGCAAATATTTATTTTTAAATAGGGACCGTAGAAATGGAGTTGATTGTCATGCTCTTTGATGAGTGGTGTTGTTTCTTTTCTCAATATGTACAGTATTCATTACATGAATGTTGCCGTTGCCATGGTGATGGTTGCCATAGAGAAGGTTGACATGGAGATGGCTGCCATGGAGACCGTTACTATGGTATTGAATTTCTCGCAAGTCTAATCAAGTTCTTCTTCGACATTAACCTTCTAAGTACACTTATTTAACAACGTCTTAAAAAAAAAGAGTATATTGAAGCAGGAATGTTTGGCGCAGGCTCCGGGCTGTAGTGTGGATGATCGTATGGGGCTGTCATTTGGTAGATGTTGATAACATTTGAGTGGACGTTGAGTAAGGTGGTCGTGCTTTGCTTCAATGATCAGTTTTTTCATAAACTGTTTTTTTGTATCAACTGCTCTATGACCTTGCACGTACGGAATTTAAGTAGATCGACGCAGATTGGTGGGAAATCAATTATAATATCATAATTTGTCCACGGAACCTGGTAACTTTATTGGGTATGCCAAACTAATATCAAAGTCCCAGGTCATTTATTTCCAAGGAATGGATCTATAGTGTCAGTGGTATGTTATTATAAAGATACAAAGTTCTCACAATATGCATTGTACTTCTTAAAACTAGTTTGTAGTAGAAACCACACATCATTCTTTGAAGTTCTTCTTATTTACAAATATTAATTAACTGTTTTACAACCAACCCTTGATATCTAGTCACATAAAGTTGACCTACACGAAGATGCTGATATATTTCCTAGAAGTTCTAAATTACTCGCACCCTTCGCTATTAGCGCAAATATGTTAATAGAGCGGATGGGCAGTAAGACGAGAAATATAACACATTTGAAAATATAATCTATATTGAGCCCATGCTGACTTTTATACTCACGTCCCCCGATGAGAGGGGGGAAATAAGCTATGATAGCGTTAGCACCAGTTTGAGTTTTATTTTCGTGATTCACCATTAAAACCCCCTTTAGTTAGTTAATATTCTAAAACGTTCTTGTGTTTCTCCCTTACGCTTTGCTTCTGCGGCGGCTTTTCCATCCTTCCTCCACGTACATTCGGCTACTCTTATTCTAAAATCTAACCTTCCTCTTCTTTAGCTCATTAGCATAATTAGTACATATGCGTGTAGTCCAAACAGGTAGTAAAAAATAAATGATGACCTCATCACTGGATTACAAACCGAATAATTAAGAGATGTACTGCCTCTATCTCCCTCCCAATAAAAGGAGTATTGTAAAATAATTGGTTAGTTTTATTTAATATATTTTCTGGTCATTTTAATAGTTTCTTTTGATGACGGTACTTTATCCTGATACTTTACAGAATCATAGCGTGTAATTAATTTTTTTTAAAAAGGAAAAACTAGCTAGTTTTCTAAAAATGTTATACAGATATTTCTTTACCTTTTTGTGTTTACATATAAAACTTGAATATTTTATCAATATACATAATTATTTTTGTAAAGTTACACCCAAAATTTATATAAATCTTCTTAATGAAATAAAATTAAATATTTTATATGACTGAGTTGTCAATAGTAGTTAGTAGAAAGAAACATACAATTTCCTTGGATAGCTGAAAGTTTATTATCTTGATGTAGGTCGACATTAACACGCACCTATATGAACACGCGCATGTATATACACACAATACTCGACAAATATTCACTTTCTAATAGTTATTTTAATATAAGAATCTGTAAGTTTTGTGTGGTGTATAGGACGTTTTATTTTCCAATTACTGTGACTTGTTTAAAATTTATTTTCTAAACACAACACACAGTTTGTTATCAGCTACGGCTAATACTAACAACAGGTCTCATCAACGAGTTGATCTAGGTGGAAAGGATGAATTGGGTGGCTTAGAGGAAATTCACCCACATTAGATTGGAAAGAGGTTGGGAAAACCACGGGGAAAATCCCATTCGGAAATCTATATCAAGTACATCTGGATAGATTCAACTGTGAGCAAATTCGATGTGAGTCTAACTTCATAGACTCCTCGGCCACCACAACGCCTATTAACCAGTAACATAATGTATTCCCTATAATAAATATCTATCTTAGACAAATAATGTTGTTACCACCCCTCTACTCCTTATTTCTCTATGTAACGCTCTTGCATTCCCAACGGCCAGTCATGCTCTACCCCTCCCCCCTTCTATGTTCACAATCAAACATTCCCCTCCCTTGCTTCGTGGCCGCTCGGTGGCAAGCCGAGCGCTCCCGGACCTCCTATCTGGGGGGAATAAAAAGAGCAGACAGACCGCTGGCTGGCGTCAGTCACCAGGAGCCCAGCTCCGCGCTAAGTCACAACCTCTCGAGGAATAAACCATTGTCAACAGTTTGTGCGTGTTTCTTCGTAGTTCAGCTGCCCACCATAACCACACTTCCTATCCGGTTCACCGCGGTAACTCGCCGAATCACCCTGCCTATCCGGTTCACCGCGGTAACTCGCCGAACCATCCTGCCTATCCGGTTCACCGCGGTAACTCGCCGAACCACCCTGCCTATCCGGTTCACCGCGGTAACTCGCCGAACATGCCTTCCTGCCATTCCCCCATCTCCCCTAATAACCGAGCTCTTCTAGACATCACATCCAGATCCAGAGAGTACGTGAGCACTACGACCTCCCATAGTCAATTCGGGGTTGACGACAATGTTGTGAACACCTAAAATTGTTGATAATGAAAATTGAATAGGGGTGTGTGATTAAACATTTTTAACTTAGAGCTGAGTTCGAGTCGAGTTTGAATGAAAATATAGAATTCTCTCTCGAGTTATAGTAAAATAGAGCATTATTAAAACAAACAAAAAATATTTCAAGTTGAATTTCTGTAATGGATCCAAAATGCGGGTACACATTCTACCTGGTCTAGAAAAATCTGACCCACCTCGGTGGCGTAGTTGGCTAACGCGCTGGTCGTGTTGAGCTCAACTGCTGAGGACGGGGAGATCGAGGTTCGAATCTCGGTCGGGTGAACTGGGAGTGGTTTTTCCCAAATGGTTTTCCACTCTCCCTCCACGAAAATGCGGGTTCACTTCCTCTAGTTCAACCTTCCCAATTCCTAATCCATTAGCGTAATTAGTACTTAAAGCGTATAACCCGAACGGGTAGTAAGACGCGGTGCTAAATATTATTATTATTATTAGAAAATCTGGTCAACCAGCAAAACCCTTTCAAAAATGGTGGGTGTGCAAGAAGTACGACCGTTCTAAAAATATCGAGGTTTGAATCCCGGTGTGCACGCCGTCTAAATGCCAGGCTAATCTAATTCTGACGGGGGCGGAAATAGAATCCCCAGCGGTATGAACTGTAGGTATTTATCCCTCCCGAACATTTTCTTAATCATCCTTACCGCACGTTTTGCCAGAAAGGGTACGTTTCACTCATATAGTTATGGCAGGGGATGTCGTGGGTTTGAATCTTGCTCGGGTGAACTGGGGTGGTTTTCTACTCTCCCTCACTCCACATAAACGCAGGAAAATTTCTACTTTACTCCTCCGGTCCATGACGGATACCTACATCCACGCATATTAACGGACGATACCAAACAGCTAAATTTAGTAGACTTTTGTGGTGGGGAGGTAGCGGCCCCTAACTGAGGATTCCGAGGCCCCTGATTGTGCATAATTAGAATTGTGTCAATGCTCTCTAGTTTCGACATCACCGGTAAAAACCCATTACAACATAAGGGGTTACGACATTGCAATGACTAGTTGCGACATCACCGGGAAAAAACCCATTGCCGAGGGGAGGGTTGCCAGAGTAAATGATCTAGCTCACGGTTTCAAGGTCACGATCTATTCTTGTCTCGAGTCATCTTGTCTAGCCGCCAAACTGGCGCCAGGTATGAGTCATAAGGGTTGCGACAGTGTGATGACGTCATCGGGAAAATCCATTGCCGGGGGAGTGGTGCCAGGGCCAATTACCTCATGTACTATCTCACGGTTTCAAGGTCACGATCTATTCCTGTCTCGACTCATCTTGTCGAACCACCAGTCATTAGGGAAAACACATTGCCGGGGAGGGTTGCGACATCATTCAAGGTCGTGTTCTATTTCTGTCTTGTTGAGCCACCAAACTGGCGCCAGTCATCAGGGAAAACCCATTGCCACATAGAAACCCAGAAATAAAGCTTTGCGACATTGAAGGAGGACAACAGGTCGTTAACCCCATGTCGTTATGGAAATAACCCGAGGGGAAATTCAGGTCAGACGGAAATATACTGGCACCAGCTATGAGCTACCAGGGAAAACCCAGGGGGAAGTGTTGAGACATAACACGTAATGATTATGTCACCTGGAAAAAGTGTTTTGACCCGTTGGCGGCAGTGGGGTTCCGAAACTCCACCCCAACTACTATCACAACTTGTGAATGTGAGGAATGCCAGGCCTCCACCGTGGTTCGGATTCCACGTTAAACTGTAGGTCTTCCATTTCATCACCATCACCCCACCATTACACATTAGCGTAAGTATGTATAACCCAAACAGGTAGTAAGACGTGATGATAATAATAATAATAATAATAATAAGTTAGTCCCTGACTTACAGTTTTCATTCATAATAGCCAGAGAAGACTGTCTACTTACTAACCCTCCCGTTTACCCCCTCTACCTACCCAAAACTTCAGCCCAAGACTTTACAGTCCACCACTGACGAAGATAGGTTTTTTAGTTCTCAACGGGACAAACTGGGAGCATCCTCTTTCCCCTTTACAAACGCTATCTTACAGATTTTTCTCAACATTAGCTTTGTTCAAACAACGTTAAGTTCATGAACTACGCTCCTCGCTGTATCAGTAGTATAGTTCTCCCCGTTAATTGATTGTATGACACTTTCAAAGGGTTCGAGGACCGTACAGAGCTCATGGGCAACTCGCCACTCCCCTGAAGTGAGCACTGGCAGCTCTCTATCCAAGAGAGCAATAGAACTTTTCACTGCTTCCTCTAGCTCACAAAATCTTCGTAACATAATAGTATGTTGAGTTCCAACGTGTAGCCACATCTTTTAGCAATTTTTCGGGGTGCATGCTTGGATTCTTTTGATATGTTAACATCTTTTCGTTGGCCACGCTACTTCTTTTGAAGTGTGAAACTATAGCCTAGACTTGGACTAATACACTTGAAGTCAACCCAAGACCGCCACAAACAACAAGATTTAGTGTGTGTGCAAAACACCCAAAATATTTCCATTTTAGCTCGTCTCTTATGGCCTTTTTAATATCAGCTGCATTATCGGACACAGCTAATATTAGCTTTTCTTCTAATCCCCACTCTTCTACTATTTTTTTTAGTTCTGAAGCTAGATTTGCACTTGTGTGACTTGCATTTAGAAAAGCACATTCCAAAAGAAGTGATTTCATCTCAAAGTCACTTCAAATGAAGTGAGCAGTTACTGCAATTAAGCTTTCAGCTTTGTGACGACGGGCCTATACACACCATTATTATTAGTATTACTATTATTATTATTATTATTATTATTAAATAATAATATTAATAATAATACATTTAAAAGTCTTCTCGAATTCTCTTTGTGAACGAATCTCTAAAAAAAATTCAGTTTTTATTCTATACTTCTATCTCGTTTCCAAATCTGAACTGTTTTGACCTTATGCTGCTTTCTCAGGTTTATATTTTTTAAATCATATTTCATGTTAGTCTTTCTTTTCTTCGGTTGGTTATAGACGGTTGGGTTATTTGTGGGTGTGGGTGGAGTAATTTGGTCCAGAAACGTAGACAGATCTTTATAAATATTAAGATTAAAGTGTTGAACGCACACTTATTATAATAATGTTAAATATGAGTTCAAATTTTAAATTTATGGTTTTCTGTGCTATGAGATACAAACAGCATTGAATGATTGAAGAAATGAGCATAAACGATGATGTGGTAAGTTTAATAATGTTAACAAATTTAGACACTGGGTTGGCTGAACGCCGGTTCCTCTCTGTTTTTGGATACTAACAGGAAACACCGAGTATTCTACACAATACCATGTACAACAAATGGTGTTAGATAATCCCCTGACGATCTTCTTAACGTTAAAGTAACTAAAAAGTATATATAATATAATCAGGTTTGACCTAACCTAAAGTTAACTTTTGTTTATGATCAACTTAACATTCATGTAACTTAAATAACTATAGTGTGTTCAGAATTGACGTAATCTAACTTAACAACTCGAGCATAACACTAGTGTAGGTCTGCTTGTATTACTTGAAAACAAATTGCTGGTTAAATGGAACTTACCATTGACTTACCATTTAACCTCGCTATGTTTTACACCAGGATTACCATTTTAATTTACGTCAAAATACTTAAAGCACAAGTTTAGTATAACTTCTATAATATATTTGAAAGTTCAATGCCTTAAACAACATTTTTATGTCTTGCTAAATTATCATTTTTTCTCCTCCCTCACCCCATTTAGATTCTTCCTCCCTCCCACTTTACCGGTTTCTCCCTCCCATATCCCCTCAATTTATGTCTATTTCTCTCCTTTATCACTATAGTTCACTCCACTCCCACTTATATATCTCCCCATCTTTTTCATCGTATTTACATTTGTTTGATTGTCAGAATCACTTAGTATCTGTGTCATTTATTTGTCAGTTAGCCATTTTTTAGGCCAAGAAACTTTCTGTTTACTAGTTGACACCATTTTATAGCTTGACTATTCCAATAATTGAGTAAAACCTCTGTAAAAAATAAATAAAAACTTTGTGAAAGTTTTGGTTGAAATATAATGAATAAAAGTGCTAAGTTCTATTTATAACACTCCTGCCGTCTATGGAAGTAACACTTGCTAGTCATGAACGAAATAAGAAAAAAACAACCAAGTGTCATGGTAGCAGAGCTAACAAAAAGTCCTATGGCAACAGAACCAATCAAACCCCTTCGTCAACCGGGGCAACATCCTAAACAAACAAGTTTGGATATGCAACGTTGCAACAAAGAGTCGAACCAACCGTCCATGTCTACAAGAAGTTGTCTCAATGTCCACAACTCTTCACCACACGAGGGGATTCCTCTCCAACAACTTCATAAAAGCCATCATTTACCTCTACTACAAACATCAATTAGAAGTCACCACTACAGCTCTACAGAGACAGTCACCACAGTTCAAGATGCCACCACTACAGTTCTACAGGGAAGTTGGAAAGTTTATTATTATTAGTATGATGTGGTAATTTAATAAATGTGTTGGGACGCGAGTAAAGTGCCAGGGACTCGAATAAATTGCCAGACAAGTTTCATGTGGACGGGTATGGTTTCCTCTTCTGGCAGATTTATTTTAAATTTGGCTTCTGTGGCAGAACCTTTATTCAAATTACGAAAACAAAAAGCTGTTTTTAATTGGAACGATGCGGCTGACCAAGCTTTCACTCAACTAAAAAAGGCTCTTATTATGGCGCTCATTCTATGAATGGCAGATTTTGGTAAACCCTTCATCCTTCAAACTGACGCTTCCTCTTCAGGTCTTGCAGCTATGTTGGCTCAAAGACCAGAAGGACAAACTACCAGTAGCGTACACTAGTCGTACCTTACACCCCCACAAGTTAAACTATCCCACCTATGAACGTGAAGCCCTTGCTATGATATATGCCATAAACAAATTCAAACAATATTTGGAATCACAACCATTTGAACTACACACTGATAACTGGGCTGTAGCGTGGCTACTCCAACATCCACAACAATTAGGCAAGATAGCACGTTGGATTGTTCAACTACAGGAACTTAGGTTCAACATTGTGAACATACAAGGTAAGATAGCACGTTGGATTACTCAACTACAGGAACTTAGGTTCAACATTGTAAACATACAAGGTAAGATAGCACGTTAGATTACTCAACTACAGGAACTTAGGTTCAACATTGTGAACATACAAGGTAAGATAGCACATTGGATTACTCAACTACAGGAACTTAGGTTCAACATTGTAAACATACAAGATAAGGACAATCCTATAGCTGATGCGCTATCGATTTTCGAAGAAGAAACAATAGAAACTGGCAACAATGTTTCAAATATTGTATTCTTAACGCAAGTACCGGAAATGTATACATCAATACAATCTGCACAACAAAGTGACCAAGAACTAAGTAAGATAATTGAAAAAATATCAAGCAAAGAGAATATTACCAATTACAAAATTTTGAATAACATTATATATTACAAACCATTGACTAAATCACAATGGAAAATATATGTTCCAAAATCTTTTCATAATGTTCTATATCAGTATTACCACATTTCGCTGGTGGGAGCACATCTCGGGGTCACCAAAACCATCATGTTTATACATAAGCAGTTTTTTTTGGCATGGTATGGACAGAGACGTACGTGCCAGCGTTCGGTCATGTAAGATTTGTATACGATCTAAACCAGGTCAAAATTATAAATATGGATACTTTTCATCAACACTTTCAGAATTTCTGATGCAACGTTTGTTCATAGATTTTTTTGGCCCATTACCCAGTTCTAATAACTGTAATAAATACATTTTTATGGCTGTGGACAGATTTTTTAAGTTTGTGTGGTTCTTATCTCTAAGTAAATGTACAGCTGAGCATACTGTACATGCTTTACAAAATAACATTTTCAAAAACTTTGGTTTACCTTGCTTCATAGTTTCTGACAATGGTTCTTAATTTACTTCTCACGTGTTCAAAAAGTGTGTTTTCAGCTTGGTGTAAAACATTATACCACTGTGCCTTATTCTCCTCAGACAAATGTATGTGACAGCTCTCATAGATATTTAAAATCTGCATCATAGAGAGTGGGAGTCTAATATACACTGGCTACAAATTGCATTCAACAATTCTAAAAATAAGTCAAAAATATACGCCAGCATAACTGTTATTGGGCCATGAACTTTTTGACACCCCTGAATCTTAAATGGCACAAGCTCGCATTAGTAAACACTACAACAAAGACAGACATCCGATTCCTTATAAGGTAGGTCAAAAGGCAGTTTATAAAATCCACCAGATTAATGATAAGGCTGCAGAGATTGCGGGTAAATTGAATTTTCGCTGATCTGAGTTCGTTGCTATCAGCAAATTTTTGGGCGATGTACCAATGTAATGGTTCAATTAGTAGATGCCAAAAGTGGGTGGCTACCTTTGCGCTGCGCTCAGGTTTCACAACTCAAACCATGTCCTGTGAAGGTTACACCATTGGGATAGGTTTTGTTGTTGTTAGCATTCTCCTGCCATCACATCTTTGACATGTGCTCTGACAATAATAAACGAGCTTCAATATTAAACATATTATACTCAAGATTGAATGGGTTTACTCGATGGGGCAGATTTCTATGTCAAAGACCTATCTCACAATACAACAAATGTTTGAATAAAAATAGAAACTATGTTGAAAAGTAGCTGAAGGTATGTATAATTGGATAAAAAAAATTACCCCAAAATATATAGTTCAGGACTATTTTATTGCAAAACGGTCCTTACTTAAAAACACCCCTTGTTCAAATAAAAACTTGTTGTGTTGGTTCTGCTAATATTTTTAATATATATATATCCTTGTTAGTGTTTTGTTAGCCAATTGAAGGTAATTCTTGTCTTACAGTGTGAAGATGAATGGTCTGAAGTTCAGGAACGTTTCAAGAAAGAAGGTTTGGATTTTGATGTTTTGGGCTCAGAGGAGCGCTTGCTACATGTGTGGAGATGGCTGGTGGATGCGGAGAGCAATCTTCACAGCTCCCGACGGCAACTTGACAAACTGCGGGATCTCCGGAGTGAAGAGATGGAAGTGAGTCTCTGAGATTATACAACCATTTCATGATTCTTGGAAACTATCGCTGCTGCTTCTTGTACAGGCCAAGTACAAGTATTTAATTTGTATGCTCTCAATACTCTTGAGATCTATTTTTCCTACCTTGCACAGGAATTGTTGAACCATGCCTCACAGGTCCCTGCCTTCTTTAAATGTCTGCCTCGCAGTTGAGGTAATTACATATTTTATGGTTCTCTGTATAGCCACTACCCCAAGATTATCCGTATTACTTATGCTTTCAAAATAGTTTCTAATTTCAATCCGACACTCTCTCCTGGCTCTCTCATCTTTTAGTGTTTCTATTAACTCGACCCCTCGATACAATCTCACGTAATTTACTGTGTTTTTAGATGTTGTCAATAGCAGTTTTTCTATATGGTAAACACCACGTTCCTTTGTGGATGTCCATATCGGCCATTATTTTGAAACAGACGTGACATTTAGACTCATATCCGATGCTGTGTATAAAAACTAGATAGTTAATAACCATTTTAATCACGTACAGTGGTATCTCTCACTTAACTGTTAAAGTACACAGAGTTTGAAAATGATTAGAGCTATAGTTTAAAATTATGGCTATTTACATATGCGTAACAGACGGGACAAAAAATGCACCTTGGTTTTAAGGTGTGATCATACATCTGTTGGTTCTATAAAAAATAAAGATATTCACTATTTTTTAAGAATACCATAGGTTTAAAGTACCAATTTGGTATGTTTACAATTTTGATTGGACAATAAAATGTAGACGTTAGTAACGAATGTGACAAAATGAAAACATGCTCTAAAAAATAGTTTATTTAATATAAAAATTTCTTACAGCTACATTTCATGAGATTATGATATTAAAATGATAAATGATCGACAAAAACATTTTTATTTCTTATTTTAAGGTAAATTGTGCAACATTTAAAAGGATCATTTTCGAAAAATGTATCATGTGTTAAAATCAACTTAAATACTAATTTCAGTTCTATAGCGATCACTTCAGTTAATTGTTCAAAAACGTTGAGATTGCTTTGAAAACTGTATGACACATACCCCCACATACCCCAATCAAGTTTATTTGTGGTTCTTCAAGAATATGAAAAATATCTTGAAAAAGAATAAGCGTATCATCTTCATCAATAAAAACAAACTGCTTGCCACTTTCTTCATCATTTTTTTAAAAACAAAGTATCTATTTCCCCATCCGCCTTAACTTTGCTTCGACACACCGCAACATATCTGAACTCTTTTCTCTTTGTGCTTAGAATTTTCCCCAGGACATATGTTCCCGAAGAAATAACAACATCCATTTCAATCCCATGACTCGGTTCTTTGTCATTGTCGGACGAGTCACTATATACATCACTGATTTTGTTTCATCGTCTTCATCTTCAGATTTCCCAAAAAATGTTTACTTTTAACATTAAATCTTCTGTGGTACTGATGAGAATGTTATTTTCATCATAAGTCCTGAAGTGATGCAATGACTGCATTCCTGGAATTTCAGCAAGTTCCATCTTTTGTCAAGTATCTGCTCATAGGACTGTACATCCGCACAAAATACAAACATCTTTGCTAATTTGTAGAAATCATAAGGAGCTATTACAAAAGCTTGCCTTCCCTTTACTTCTCTCCGCGTTGTTGTTTTGATGGAGCCACCGATTCCATGCCCTGAGGCGAAGAAATTCCCGTGCAAAGTTACCTCAAAACCTTTTCAGAGTAAAATAAGTTTGAAACTGTATACCTGCTATTGAATTGGGCAGTACAATTGTGTGAAAACAAATAAATTTCACTGACCTGGAACAATGCTTCTGAATTCATCGATGATTGTTTTCAAGACCACCCAAACTGAGTTTTTTCCATGTTTCAAGTCATCACTAACAATGGCAAAACTATACATATCATTTGACACCAAATGCAGTAAGTAAAAATAGTTGCTTGCGCAATGTATGCTTTGGATTTCATCTTGATGTACTATTGAATAGTTTTCTGCGAAGTCTATTTGCATAATGGCTTGACTAAGCTTTTTTTATTATGGACTTGTTGCATTCCTGAAAATATTTAGACAGCTCTCTCTTGACATAGGTATGTTTTCTAAACACAGGCAGTCATGAGTTGAGTTCATTTATCATCTTCCGCAATGCAGTGTTTTGGTCTGTTATTGATGGTCTTCCATTCTTTCCATTTGAGTTTTTTCTTTAAATCAATATCTTTCTTGAGAAGACTCTTGAAGTTAATCTCATATTTATTTGTCATACATTTGTAAGAACTTGTGTCACAGTATACTGCATCAAGCAATTCATTGTGTGTTTTTGGAAAGACAGTTTCAGATTTTGAAATAACCTCCACCAAGAATGTAAAGTTAGCATCTCATACGCATACACATACTGTAAGAGATATATTACTTAGAGGTAAAATAGCTAAGGTTGCAGGCTATAAAACTTTGATTTGAGTATGTCTTCATTGGTGTTGCTTTGCTTCAATTGTTCATAAGCCTCTCCAATGGCCATAACCATATGTCTAATTTGGAATAAGCCTCGTTTCTTGCTCACTGGATCCTTTACACACTTTACATCACACTTTCCGGGATTACTCTCTTTGTGCATTCAGGTGTAATATTCCTGGATCCCTTTTTAATGTTTTTAAACAGAGTCTTACTTACAGAAGGCCCACAGTTTCCTCGAATCAGTCATTTAAAAACAGCATTTTTTTTGTAGGACTTTTGGGCAACACATTTTTAACCTTCTTGAGGCTTTTTTAAGAGTTCTTGGGCTTTTGTAAGACCCCAGTTCTGATTCAGCAGTATTTTCATCATTCCTGGTGGTGTCCCCCCCCATACAGTTGTTGCCTCAGCTTGTCATTTTCTCTCTTATCGGCGGGCAAACATTCATTAGTTTTTAACTTTTCTTTCTGTTTCTTTCTAGTTTCCATCTTATATCCTTTTCAAGGTATTCTCTCCATTTATTTGGGTAATTTTTTTATGATTTACGACACTCTCCCATCCGATTTGAAGGCCCTATAATCTGTAAACAACAGTATAAAAGTAGGATCTTGCCAATACAGAAGTTAAAAATTATTTTAAAAAAAGGCTTAAAAACTTGCTACAGGGCAAATTATTAGAATCGGCAGCTTAATAAGGCTAAATCGTCAGAAAACCTCGGAAAAGGACCGCAATAATTGTTGGTTGTATAATGGTGTAACGGACGTGAAATATTTTACACCTATTTTATCTACCAAGAATATTTTTTTTTAATTATAAAAAATATCAGTGCGTTTGTTTAGGCTATCTTCTAACTTGTGCCAAATTACAGTTTTGCCTGGTCAGTAATAACAGAGCTACAACAACTTATTCATGTTTTTTGTAACAGACATGACACTGACATTCTTGAAGTTAATTGATTACTTCAAACTTCATTGATGTTACTTGTAGATCAAACTTTCAGCTTTCATAGCATAAACTCAAACTTTATGAAGGGAAATCACTAACTGTATAACCAGTGATTTATAAAACAGCTGTTTTTTACTGTCTCAAACACACCTGTTACACAAACTCTTACCATAAAAATATAAAATAAATTCACCCCTTAAAATACATACTTTTTTTTGTGTGTTTTTGTAAGTTTAGAACATTTTTCATTCAATTCATATAGTTTTATAATTGGAAAAACATACTTTAATTTTTTTTGGGTCAGGTGTATGTTTGAAAAAAAATGGCCGATATGTTAAAAAATGGTTGATCTCACATATGTTGAAACATTGTTGATCTCAGGACGTTGGTCAGTGCTGATTCATGTAGGCTTTGCCTTCTGATTGTGATATCTTCTATATCATTGTTGGCATTGAAGTTCTCCAGTAATATTGTTCTTAGATATCACTTGCATGCCTGTTTCACACTCATGATAGAATACTTATGTTTCTTCTCGGGCAAGCACAAACCGTTGGCTTCTTGGTGTCGGCTAGGAAATATGTCTGTTGACTAGTATAAATATTCTAACATAATATAATAATGAATCCTCTCTCCTTACATCCAACATAGGCCTAAATAAAAATGGATCTATCTCTATTTACCGAGCCTTGTCCTAGCCATCTTGTTTCTTGAATGGTGGCAATGCCATGTCTGTAGTTATTAACCTCCGAAACTACATTACCACTACAGTCTGATTTCGATAGTAAGAGCAATATTTCAGGGAAAGTTACTAAATTGCTAGAATGTACATTCCTACACCAAAACATATGATTTGTTAAGCTGCTCTCACTTTTCACAAGAAAAATTATAATACAAATTAAGCGTGGAACCTAACTTAATATGTAAGGCGGGTTGCATAAATACAAAGAGTAAAATACAAGGTTTACAATAGTTTGTTTAAATAAATACCAACGGCAAAAATAAAGTTCACATAAAGAGAGTACATTAGGTTTTGTCAGCCGTAGCAATTAAACATTTCAGGGAATGAATCAAACCCAGTTGATGCGTTGTATGGAGTAATATAACAGGCTGGTTACAAGATGGCCTGTCGCAATGTCACCTTTTGATAGAGCTTTATGAGATAATGATCATTTCCTCCTCCTAACTGTACTTAGTTATCAGCGTCAGCAAGGTAACTCGCTGACAACATTGGTAGCGTCTGATCAACAAGGGCGCTACCAATTTAGTGCAAAGCACACATATGATAAGATTGAAACTAAAGTCTATGGGAAGTATTAAGATTATGCTCATAGATACGGTCGTTAACTCATAATACAGCTCCCGGTTTCCTAGATATATAAAAAGCTCAGGGACTAGAGAACCACATCCCAGATGATTTTAGCCCCTTAGTTTGGTTAACCTACCGCGTGAACGTCAAGGCCACAAAAGGGGGCATACCAACTCCCATAAGTTAGGGATTAATAAGCCCCAATTAGGACACAGCTGTCCCAATCATGGTTCGTCTTGACAGTGCTCACGATCAAATGATATAATAAAGGTGTACATATGATTCCTAGCCACAGCGAGCAAGGAGCCTAAGGAACCCGTCTAAAGGGTATAAAATAGTAACAAATAAATTCAGTATAGAGCCCAAGCGTGGACGTGCCAAGCCGAGAGCGTCAAATGGTGAACACAATAACTTATAATATTAGAGGCCATCAAGAGGGCCAAAAGACCTAATTAGGTCATTAAAAAACTGAGAATAACACCCAATTAGCTAAAGTGGACATTCCCCCAGCAACAATAGACAGTAGGTAGCCTCATCAGAAAACAATTTCTTTCGAGCGACTAAGCTTAGTTTACAACTACTAGGACAACATCATGTCATTAAGCGCTCTTCAAAACAATGGTTAAGCTGTATATAGTGACACGTAATATTAGCAAACAATGTATTCATGTAATAGAATTAATAGTCCAAACAAATCAGCCACAGCTGACCCATGATTTAGCTGAAGGCCAAACCATGTAACTCAACCCACAATATATATATATATATATATATTACACACGATTGGTTCTAAAGGAACCAATGCGCCACAATTTGTGAATAGGTGCACCTGGCCATAAACCTAATCAAATCCTACCATGATTTAAATACACTATTCATATGTGGTTGAGACATTAAGCACATCAAGACGTAGAATAGTACATGGCTAACGAAAACAATTATACTTAGCACATTAGCTAACTGCAACGAAACATTAATCCCTGCGGGGATTCTAGTCTTCTAATCTTAATAAATGGGCTGTATGTCCACTTGAAGTACACCGGCTGTGTAGAATATTGACGAGGATATCCATGGGGTGGCAGGGCACTAGCTGCAGTGAACCCTTGTCGCGGCCTTGGCTCGGTAATCTTTACTATTAGTCGATTACACGCTAAAAGTAACCAGATAGATGACTGTCTAGTAGGTAACTATGAATGGTTCTGTTCTTATTTTAGTTAGTACAGCATATTCAACATCTACTCTGACTCGGACCAAAAATAGGACGGGATAAATAAGGTGAGTTTGGCCACTCAAGTCTCAGAGCTAGAGCGCTCGAAGCTGTATAGGTGCATGCGTGAAGTGCAGACATTTAAGAGGGGGGAAACGAGACATATTTCGTTTCAATACATCTTTGTTGTTGTGTTTTACCACTCAATTTAAGTTAAATATATCTCATTTGAAATTACCCCGGAATGCAACCAGTGTCTCGGTAAGGCCACGGGAAGTCCCAACTCCACCATAACACATGACAAGGTGTTTACATGAACACACAACAGTGCGAGCCAATGACCATTAGCTCAACACCGTGAGTAATGATGCGAATACTGATGAATCGTTATCGGGTGATTATTAGTGCATCGGCAATTAATCGTAAACAGCGATTATTATATTGATTAATCTCTTTTTAAAGTAAAATTTAGATCAAATTTTTCTAGGAAGGAGTTTAGTGATGAAAATGGAAAAAACAAAAACTTATATACACACTGCATCAGGGTTGTGGGCTATGCAAATATACACACTGCATCAGGGTTGTGGGCTATGCAAAGTTTACATAACCAGATACTATTGATAAAACTAACATTTTAATTCCAACTTTTGCTGGTTATGTATAAACTATCTTTTTGTACATACAAACAATCTTTTTTATTAATTACATTAACTGTTATCATTCTCTTAAGCATATTTCTCAAGATTTATTAATAAATAATCGATAATCAAGATTAATTGATGTTAATAATCCTAGCATGAACAATTGTTTTAAACAATCGGTATCAGTAATTGGTTTTACTGAATCGATATACCTCTAATACAAATAAATAACAATTTTAATTTTCTTTTACCTTTTTTTTTATATGTGGGCCTATATAATTATTTAATTATTTAACGTATCGTCTAGAGGTGTAGGCAGAAATTCTTCCAACATCACCGGAGTTTGACTCATTGTATCTCTGCTTTTCCCTTCACTAGAAGATGTGACTAATACTTTTACAAACATAATTAAAGAAGGAGGGGAAGGATTAAATATAGGATATTCATTCAGATTCAAGCAAGTCAAATGTAATACAATATGTTGGATGAGAACACATTCAAAACGTCCCATCGTTTATAGAAGGGAATAGAATCTGTTTATTAAATTAAGTTAAGTTGCTCGAACCGGGAACATCAGGTGAAAAGCACCTGTGATTGACCTGTAGCCATGACAAGATAGTTGAATGTGAATATAAGAAAAGATGCAACTCTTCAAACTAGAATACAAATTGCGCCTGAAGGGGGCCGGAGACAATACAATACCACAGGTTGTACACCCTAAAAATATTATAGACTGGCATCAGTCACAGAGCTAATTAGTACATTGAACAAAGTGTTAGATAACCTGATTTCAACCATATTACACATAATTAATTACGTTGGAAAACAAAAAATAAGTAATTTTAATTATGTTTAAAGTATTGTTCTGTGCTAGATATAAAGAAATGATTAAAAGTAATGAAATAGTATGAGAAAACTTAAGTTTATGTTATTTTAAAGGTAAAATATAACACCCTTATTCTCCAGAGAATAAAGGCGGGTACACAATGTAAATATAAAATATAAAAAACAAACAATAATTGCAGAGGAGCCGATAGAACCGTCATATGACGAATAGGCCGTAATCCGGCATATAGGTCATTCTGCTTCCATGAACCAACTTACAAATATTATTTAGGAGACTCAAAATTTAGCTGATATCAGGGTAGAGGACAGGACTTTTTCATTCAATTAGATCCTATATCGGAATACTATAGGAGAAACCAGACCTTAACATAAGATTTTAAATAGATTATTTTGATAAACAAAAGATAAATGATATTACGATCAAAAAAGGTTAATATTAAACAGTGAGATAAATTTATCAACATAAGCGTATATTAGAAGGATAATACCAATTGTTTACTTTTAACAATCCCTCATAATTTAAAGGAAAAATATAAATATATATAATATTAAACAGTGAGATAAATTTATCAACATAAGCGTATATTAGAAGGATAATACCAATTGTTTACTTTTAACAATCCCTCATAATTTAAAGGAAAAATATAAATATATATATAATATAAAGTATATTGTAAATATGACAACAATGGGTCTCGCTAAACATCCAAAACTAACTATGAATATATAGTAATTATTAGAAAAGTAACAACGATGGGTCTGCACAATCACCCAAATTTGAATACTAATCTCAATACATATGCATAGCACTAGAAGAACTAATCACAACAGGTCTCACTGACCATCCTCAATAGTATTAAAGCTTGTTTATATCAAATACAGTAATAGTCTTTCTTGTCAACATAAATACACATTAGCCCAATACAACATATTACAAAAGGGGAAAAGTCCCAAAAATTAAAGAGTAATAATCTAGTTTTACAGCCAGATGGGCTCTAAGTTTTCTATTTTGCCTGAATCTGATATTTCAGAAACCTTGACATTTTACGCCATACAGAGTATACATTACGTGCAATAATAGTCCACTCAAAACTCAAAACTAACAAAGGAATTTTCACTACCCTATCCTTGATATTAGACCGAGAAAAGCAGCTAACCCTTGAGTTCAACAAAGGGGATTTCACTTTTATTTTGTCAACATAACAAACTTGCAAATATAATTTACCATAATTAATCGAATTTATAACCAAATCAAGGTTAAATACACTATTCCCAACCATGATTATATAATTTAAATTAACTAACAATATTTATGGCCGAAAAGGAATTTTGAGAGTATAAAAGCCGAAATGTAATTTATACCTTAAGAACATCCTCGACACCAAGATGTGCCCAAGGACGGTATCCTGACAAGAGTGGTTACCAATGCGAGTTACATGATTATATACGTTCAATATTCAGGCTCGGAAAGGGGGGAGAGGTGTAGAGAAAACAGAGGTGAACACACAACAAGGGAGAGGGGGTAACTAGATGGAGGTAGAATATTCGAGCATGTTGTGGATGGAGTCAGAACAATAGTTATTTGGACACATCATCGCCTTTCAATGGATGTACGTCACACTTTTCCCGGCATACTTTATAATTCATAGTGCGAGCCTACCCACAGTTTGCTCGTTTAGTCTGTTGTTGTTTTTCTCGCGGCATGTTGTGTTGTGCGTGAAGAACACTTGGGAGGGGCCACTGCTGAATGGGGCTATGGTGAGTTCACTCGTGATTGTTATTATTCTTAGAGATCAGTCTTGTAGCTTTATGCCAATAAACGCTACACATGTAATTAAAAACTTAACATTCACAACAAAACTGTGATCTTTTACAAGTGTTGGCAGCCCAAATCCTAAACATATGATTTTTGAACTGTCATCCAGGTAAAAAAACTATCATGAACAGACACTAGCTGTCCGTTTATGCCTTATTGTGGATGACTACGCAATTTGTTGCGGTTCATCAAGTGTCCACAGGGCTGAACAGCAGATACAACTTGCAGTCAACACTATATAGACGTGGGCATTGCATAGTGGCTTTCCCTTCTCTGCAGCCAAGATAATGGTTGTCCACTTACATAGACTATGCGGAATACAGCCAGCACCCAACGTTTCAATGAACCATGATGA